>OY735219.1:42865713-43045713 GCA_963457665.1 Thysanoteuthis rhombus | reverse complement strand
TTCAACACTTCTTTTCAGCAAGTACAACAAAAAATATGCTCGTCCTCTTCCTCCCGTGGCAAAAAAATAGCTGTACACCTTCTCGCGCAGTAGCTATTTGAACCTTCTCCTCCCTTAACAAATACCTATTATGTCGGGTGGACGGGGTGGGCAGGCCGAACAAAAGAACCCAGGTGTGTATGGATATAAGGCGAGGGGGTAACGCAGGGTGGTTTTGGAAAACATTTCTTTTACAAATTGCCAGAAAATTCACCCGTCTCTAGCTATCGGGTGGTAACGATATAGCAGTGATTCCCTACGTGGGTGCTAACACCTCCTTGGGGGTGTTGAAAAAACTCAAAGGGGTACACCCGTCTTTGGGCTATCAGGCGGTAACGATAGAGAAGTGATTCCCGAAGTGGGTGCAACCAACCTCTTCGGGCGTTTAACAACTTGAGGGGGGGGGGGTACTGAAGGGCAATGGGATGGGGGCGGTGGGAGACTTGGGTTTGGGAAGGGGCAAAGTAAATCTATACAAATTTGATACTATAAAATTGCAAGCTTGAAAAGCTGATTTTACAGCAGGGCAGTTAAGAGTTGAAATATTTTCTCTTTTTCTGATTTGAAGAATTCTATTAACTTAGCTACATGATTCAAATGTGAAAAAACAACTTTTAACGAAAAAGAAACCAATTAATAATTTCTAACCGACTTTACGGGGGCGCTGACGGAATATACCATACTTGGGGCGTTTATCGGCCATCTTGGAAAAAAACTCAATTTGTGACTATATAAGGATTTTAAAAGCCACCTCACACCCATAATTTCATAGATTAGAATATGAACATCGAGTGTAAAAACGTTTGGGTGGCAGTACTGATTCCAGTTCTGTAGATCCCTTGTTTAAAAACAGTCTTTTAACGTCCGTCATTGGACATAGACCTTCCCCAGGATTGGCCATAATTCTCTATCATGGGCTTCGCAGAACCAGTATTTTCTGAATTTGTCTAGTTCATCTCTCCATCTTGTGTTCTGTCAGCCTCGGTTTCTCGTGTGATCTCTGGGATCCACGTTGTAAGTCGTGATGTCCATAATTTCTACACAGTAAAATTTCCCCTCTTTGAAGGCAAGTGTTGCGGTATTGTAAAGCGTAACTTCAAAAATTGAATTGATTGACTCAAACTAGTACCTATATACTTCATTTATATTGATTTTTTTTTTTTTTGAGCTTTTACTTATATTCATGAAATCACTTCTTAAAGAACATATAGTGTGCTGATATTACCTCTACTAAATTATGCCCATATTAGGCTCACCCTAAATATCAAAAGAAAAAGTGAATGTGAAAATTTGGGTTATAGCTCTCAAGAAAAAGTATCCACATAAATACAGTATAAGGTTGTAAGTTTAAGACCATAAATTTAATTTTCCAGAGTTGAAATTAGTAATGCAGCAACCCTTGCCTTCAAAGAGTAGAATTGTTACTGTTTAACGATTTTCGTTGAACGAATCTAAGTAAGCGATCACTGGTAATCGTTGTGAACACAGAGATCCGATTACCCCCGTTGAAAAACACTCCTTGAATGGCATCTTGAATAAATTAATCATGTTTAAATTTTTCAAGTCCTCTACCTCCAGAAACTTTAAGTATTTGGAGTAAGCCTGAATTAGGCTTACTTGCGGCCAAGCCATATCTTTCGGATTTATTTCAGTTTTGTTGATTATAATATGAGGATATACATAAACAAATACTCGAGCAGTGATTTTGAATAAACAGACGATATTTAATAACTTGAATTATCTTCACTCGTTATTATTGTGTCGATTTTGAAAACTTTTTGATCAGGCTTTGCATGTAACGTGATTCATATTGAATACTTTCCTTCCAACTCTTTTCTGGGCAATGTGATGCCTGCTTCCCATCTTTGATTTTAACTCAACGATTTTTTCGAAGTTATAGACGAATAATTTCTCTAATGCTATGCAAGTTCCAAAACATTTTGCAAATATTGATAGCAACTTTCAGCAACTCTGTACCGAATTAGCTAGGCTAATCTCCCCGAGGCATTCCACACTCAATTATTCCTATTTTCAATTATTCCATTTTTTGTCATATTTCGCTCATTAACTTTTAGAATGTGTATCTAATTATTCTTGCTAGGATGTCTTGATTTTTCTCATTCAAGCAAAAATTGAAATACCAAGTTACATTTGGTGTGAGAGAAGGCATCACTAACAGATATTATCATTGAACAATTAATTGAAATAGACTGATATTGCTTAATCGATAAAAGATGGATGGAATGACCCAGGGGACATTTTTATCATCTCAATACGGACGAAATACAGACATACCCGTACTGATCCCATGGAGACATTCCGTGTTATCTCTGGATAACAAAAACTGGAAAAGTCCATCCACTGCACAATATGCCCCCAAAAGATCATGTTACAACCAGTAGTTAGCAATCATACACAGGGGGGGGGGGATAGTAGTAAACTACAAAAGCATCAAGCAAAAGAATTAAAGAGGTTGTAGATGGATGCCAGAGTGACCATTCTAAGGAATAGACTCAGTCAAATAAGGATCTCGTCGGACAATATGAATTTATTCAAGAGTGACCATGAGAAAGATATTGGTCACGTTTTATTATACTTTCTCGCACTAGGAATAAAATAAGTCGTACACACAGCTGAGTTTAAAGAAAAGATCCTCTGAAAGGTGATACAATACGCAGATGGTCATTCTCCTTTTATGGAGTACCCTACTTGGCCATGATTTTGGTACATATGTCGTACGCAACGAGAATATTAATTCGTAGCCAAAATGTTTCAAAAATGAGAGTCTATAATTATTAATATATTAGTGCGTATAAAACAAAATAATGCATAGAATGTTTACTGGCTTTTTATTAAAAATTGATAGGCATATCCTTGACTTGGTATGCCAAGAGGACATTCTTTAATGCTAGGGTGTCTCGTGTTTCAAATCCTGCGGGTCTAATCAGTTAAAACTACGGATATATTTTTCATGGGTAGGGCTACTTTGAATACTTTTCTTTGGGGGATTGGAATATAGATTTGCGTGGTTTACATTAGAAAAAAACATGATTCATTTCCTAGAGTCGTTCGGCCTACTGAACTAATTCTTTGTGGCGGTTTTGTTGTTTCCCCAACGTTTCGGCCAATTCATTCTACGTTTGTTTCAGGTACATAATCCGTAAGGGAAGAGAAAGGTCTCTATTGTTTATGAAGAATTGAACAATAGTAATCCTTATTATGATGGAGCTGGGGTAAGTATAAGTAATCAAAACTGCTCCTGATAAACCGTGTCCAAAGGTTACGCGAACAAACGTTTCGTCTACGTGAGCAGACGTTCTGTTGAGAATTTTTTTGTCGAATTCTCAAGAAGGTTTTAAAAAGAAATCAATAATTAGCCAACACACATTATGTCGGACTGACACATGGGTTTTATATATGAATCTTTACAATTATTTTTTCCAAAATATTCATAATTCATGTTCAAAAGATTTTTTATCGTCATCATCAGGTCGAGAGGTCTTCACGTATGCTCCTACTATCCTGTACGGTCCTCCATCGTAGAGGGTAGACCATCTGGAAGACATCAAATGCCATCAACCAGTTGATCAATGTACGTCCATAAGCTTCAGACATCTGAGGTAGTTCCATGTGATAGGTGCTATTGGACCGTTCCAATCACAAGGTCATCCCAATTGCGCCAAGAATGGCCATCAAGCAGAATCTTCTCTCCCTTGTAAGTGGTTGGAGATGTGCGTATAGGTGCCTCGTTGTCGGGAGCTTTTTCCAGCCTGTATTGAGCATTCTCGTGTATGTACCATCCAAAGCTGGTGTTGATTTATTAAAATGAAAAAAAAAAAGATTTTATTTTCATTCAAAATTAGCAAAATTATCCGTCCGTGGCACAGCTATTCCCCTAGTATAATTAATTTTGACTATTTTCTCTAAATAGTCCGTGGCTACGTTAGGAGTCGCATGGGAGAAAAATAAAATGTAAGACTGAATTTCTTATTGCAACCAAAAGATCAATGAGTACTTCTTTTATCGAATATCAGAGAAACAAACTGTGTCGTTTCTTCTCGCATAACTGGTTTCAATATAATTGTCCAACGAAATCCACCTTTTTACTGCCGTTAGTCCCGAGTGAAATTCTAACCAACAATCAACTTCCTCTCACGTCCTTTCACGCCCACAAAACAATGGGCCCCAGGGAATTTTCCACCCGAGCACAAGGCGGCATACGCCCGTCTTTGCTGCCGGGTATCGCGTGTCTGTCTCAAAGTGCACAACTGTGTAAGTGAATTGAGAACTGCCGTTTAGTAATGTATCGAGACACAATTATCAATTTCATTTTCATCAGAATCCTTTTTAGGGAATGGCCTACCGTACCAGATATATGAGAAAACAGAAAAGATACAAATTCTAGTGGGAAGGTACCAGTGGTGAATGGTGCTTTGTACTTTAGGCATGCTGTGTGCTATGGATGCACAAAAATGAAAACAATATTTTAATGTGCTTAAAAAGCAATGGGGGAGTTGACCTTTTTGGCACAATATTGGGAAGATGGTTCTAATTGTTGAAATTAGAGAATTATTGGAAAATAGAATTTAGTTTTGACAGATGATTGAGTCCAATTCAATTTTTTTTCCATTAATTCTTAAATTTCTTTTTATCTGTCCCCCGTGCGTAACATCAAATGGACATGGGTATGAAACTGTACTATTTACAATCGGGAACACCTTTCCTACATTGTACTACAAAAGCTTTACTATTCGTTGCTTTTTACAAACACTCAAATATGTTGTCATTTTTGTGCACAAGTAGCACACACTGCACCCAAGATGTAAAGCGCCATATGCCACAGAAATGTCCATAACTTGTTTGGCTTAGTTCCTAGCCTTGTAAATTGCTGGTCACGGAATCATGGATTGTTTTCCATTTGACAAAAAGGTTGCTGTTGTCCCAAACTCGTCAAGTTTTTGAGGACGAAAAGGCCTTATATTCAAATCCTGGTATTTCTTCTGATGGCGTTAATTGTAAATTCACCAAGAAAAAAATAAAGTCTGAAACATTTGAAACATTTATCATAGCGGTGAAGGAAAGTATACTATTTGTACATAAAAACACACACCAAATAGTCATTTTTACACAATATCAAAGTCATTAAAGATTAGCGTTAGCGGTGGTGTAATAAACATAATTCTTTTTTAAACTCATTTACATTTGCTGATAGCACAACATACTCCAGTAATCTATTCCATAATCCTACCACTCTGTTGCTAAAAAAAATTCTGATATTCAATATACTCCAATTCATTTCCACTATATATGCATGACCTCTCAGTCCCTTTTATTCACTTTTGGTAAGAAAATACGTTATGATCTACTAATTCTATACCACGCATTTTCTTAAATATTTCTAACATTTTCTAACTATGTCAACCCTAACTCATTTAAGTAACTCAAATTTTTAATTCTATTCCCAAATTAGTTGCTCGTCTTTGGACTTTTTCAAAAGTTCTTTTTTTAAAAATATTTTCCCAAGTAAGATGATCAGGTTTGTACACAATATTCAAAGTGCAGGCAGACATAAGTCTTACATAATACTAGGAACGATTCCTCGTCTATATAAGAATGCCTACTCAGTCCCAGTACTCTGTTTGCCTTAACAGCAGCCCTGGCAATATTCTTGATAAATGATTATCAGTTACTTCAACTGCAAGATCATTTTCGTTGTAAACAATCACCAAGCTGTTAACTCTGATGATGTTATGACCATTTCAGACCAGACGGGCGCAGATGTGGTGTCATAGCCGATTGGGGTATCGCCTCGTGAGTAATCAAGTTTAGGGGGTTCTGGATTCGCTGTGAGACCTCAAGACCAACGCTTCTATGTCCTTGTGATAATCATTGCGTGGACTAAGAGAAATTCTCAGATGCCCCTTTCCACGCACGCGTGTGTGCTATCTCCAGATTCAACCGACCTTATGGCATATCCTGTATCCATAGCACTGCATTTAAATAGGTCTTCTCTGTGGCGGCCAATTTAGTGCTTACAACGAAATCTCATTTCGATGACATGATTTTTTTTATGTAGATCGTTCAAATGAAACTTCCTACACTACAGATAGATAAAATTCTCTTCATTACTGAGACCAAAATTTCAAGTAAATTTGACATCAATAAGACTTCGATATTTATAGATAAAATGGCTTTTCGTGATGTTATTCTAAAACTGAAGATATTTGTCCCCGGGATTATTTGTGGGCTGTACATCGTGACAGAACTGTTGATAGTTGAAAGACAATTCAAGCAAGTCTATAAAAAACTCTGTAGGAACTCAGCATTTTGGTCATCCTGAAAAATGTGTGAGTAGAAACTAAAAAAGTCAAGTGAATTACAGATAAAACAACTTGATATCTATGCACAGCAGGGCAATATCCTACGACGTTGCCTGATGAAGCATTTAGTCAGAGGAACGAGTATCTAATCAAAAGCTCAAGACAAAACTGATTCTGATTGTAACACAATCCAGACGTTTACTCCGAACCCCAGATGATCCCCAAGACAACTGAGCATCCCCCAAAAGACGATTTTTTGGAAGGGTCGGGCGGGAAACTACATAAATGATAAGAATTTCGATGATCCCGACGTCGTTGCTTTTAAAGCTTCCTTCTGTTCAGGACATTAACCATGCGCCTAATTCAAATAGTTTCTGAACTCTGATCTCCTGCAGATATTTGTCAGGAGACGTTATGGTAAAAAAAAAGTTTCCCGTTTGCCTTTGTCCCCCTAAAGTATAAGTCTCAAAACAAAACACATTTTTTTTTCATAATTTTAGCTTTAAACATAACATAATCAACTCTCATGATATTTATTGATTTCGAAGATACTCATATGACTAAAGGTAACTAAAATGAGAAAAGCTTGTCTGTTGCAAGGTCAAACTCCTCTTCTACTCCGACTCCAATTGAAGAGGATTACCGCAACTTTTGCATTGTATATCAATAAATGAAAAAACATGAAAATATATTTCTTGATATTTATTTTTTAGAATGAAAGCCCTTGCGTATCTGTAAGAAAAATACTGTAAAAATAAAAGATTTGTCAGTTTAACTCAGTCAGTAAAATATCAGCCTAACAATCAGTTGATTGTGGTTTCAAATCACAATATGGCAATGTTTAAATGTATTAACTTATTAGAATGAAATAAGCCATAAATTTTTCTCCAATATGAGAGACTTGTCAAATTATCTTGATCGGTAAGAGACACAACTACTAATCATGGAAAAGGAACGTTCATTTTGACCCCCAGTCCTAAATATGGTGAATGGTCTTATTCTTGTTCTTGTTAGGGTAGGAAAAACAAAAATAAAGTCAACTATAGATTACCAATGATGCCAAGATAGTGGATCCATAAAAATAAGCACATCTTTCAGTCCGAAGACTATTGATGAAAGGAGCATTTATTCAACACGATTCAAGTATTCATTTTTCAGGATAATTTCCTTTCTCATCATGCACTTAATTCAGTGGTGAAACATAAATCAAACATTATACAATGAAAATATAAGTTCAAAACTCAGGCTTCAGACTTACTGCAGACCCATCGTATATATATATATATAATTGATGAACTCAAAATAAAATAAAATAAAATAAAACAACAAATACAAATAAAACTAAATGAAACGCAACAAGAACCTAAAATTATATGATAGACAATAATATGACAACATGTTGAAATGACAAAGATCAGATTAAAAATGGCTTGCGTGACACACAGTCGTGGATACTTTGGGACTAAATATAAAAAATGACAACAAAAGTTCTTTTCAACATTACAATGAAACAGTTTTTTGGCCTTTGCATTACCGACGGCTGTTTAGCTCAATGATAAGAGGAAATCCTATCGGTCACAGGGTTGATTCCTGTAGCAGACCTATTTTCTATAATTGTTTATTCTATTTACATTGTCGAGGCAAAATGATATATTCGCTGTGCAATAATAGGAGATAGTATCAATATAATATAATGCAATTTATAATCATTCTGTTGGATCATATATCCATTTCTTTATAACATAATTGTAAATGTCGAATGAAACAGATTGAGCAGATTTAGACCGTGAACAAATAAAATGAGATTTCAGAGTTGAAGCAGTTATTCAGGTCATTGCATTAATGGTGGCTGTAAGCTCATATATATATATATATATATATATATATATAAGGATTTTTTCAATGGTTCATAACTGATTGTTTATTCTGTTTCACTTGAAGAAAAAAGATTTTCAAATTTCAGAATGTATAAGCTGTAATAAACTATTGAAAAAATCTCTGCTCATATTTTAACTGCTCTTCCGATGGTATTGATCACTATTTTGAATAAAAGTCTATTCAATACATTCTCTCATATATTTACTATTGCTCACTATATATATATATATATATATATATATATATATATATATATATATATATATATATATATATATATATATATATATATATATATATATATTTTGCTTGGTTCTGAGAGTTGCAAAGAGGACCAAGAACCATTACACAAGAAAACACAAACGTGTTATGCTATCAGACTACGTTGAATGAATAAAAGCAATTGTCTCTATTCTTCTAAAATCTCACCCAGAATCGACTAAGGAGATTGAAAACACAAACCCCTCTCGCTATATAGGAGAGTTGCATAACTAGTAAATCCTGCTGGAAATCCTCAATACTTACATCAGCTATCTTTGGCAATAAAAAATAATTTTTGTGCTTGTTCAAATACTTATGGGCATTACTTTTTATGTGTATTTGAACAAACACAAAATCTGTTTCCATTGCTTAAAACTCGAACGCCGACCATTGTGGCATTCATGTGAAATACACAACTATCTCACCACAAGGCATTTCCTAAATAGATAAATTGAAAGATACCAGAAGTTATCTTTACAGAAATGTTGAGTACATATATTTTTGTGAATAACAGTAAAAACTATTATTGAATTTCGTGCAATTTGAACTGTAAACGTCTATTAGCCCTGAATAAGACTGCAGTTTTCGGATTTAAAGTTAATTCTTTCACTCGGAATGTTGTGTATGTATATGTGTTTTTCTCCTTCTCTTTTAAAGAAACATCTCATACTAAAGTTTTTAAAGAGCCCACACAGAAGCAAGTACAGTATTTATAAGATTAAGGAAAAACTTTTGACAGCATGTTTTTCAAAGTAAAAGACGAATTTAAAGAAATCCTTGCCGCTCGCAACATTCAGGCCTTAAAGAAACTTAAGTCATTAATTAGCGTTGGTGGTGAGGGAATGTAAACCTCATTCATGTGATCATAGCCCAAAAGTAGTTCAGCTCAAATTTTCATTTTTAATTCATTTCAGTTTTTTCTCCCTTGAGAGATTTCAAAAATGTTTTCTACAAAAACGTCGGAAGTTTCCCGTTTCAAAAATATTTTTTCCAATGAATCAAGCTAAATAATACAAGTAAGTTTTTATCTGCTTGATGAGTGAAGCAGTTGCGTTTTTTTTTTCGAGTGTTGGTGTTCGAGCTCAGATCAAAGTCAGGATTTCAAATGCTGATTTTTTTATTTTGGACAGGCAAGTTTTCTCGAGTTGGAGATTGGCATTAAAAAATCTGACTATCCTAAACCCGAATTTGGACTCGTGTCGTATTAAGCTAAGGTAAGAACGTAACTACATTTAATTTGTTATTTCAATATTATTAACATACGCTATGTCTTACCATGAACTGCTCTGTTTTTTATTTGCTATCTCAATCGCTGCCACATATGCAGCCAACTTCGAAGTTTAATAATACAATTTATGTGTAAACTCAACATCACAGTAAATAATTTAACAACCATAACGTCAAAACTCGATGAAAACCACAATAGAAGAAGAAATCAAGCTAAAAATCACCCTAGGATGGCAAGACTTTAGCAGAGCAAGCTCAACCTTTAAAAACAAGAAGATCCCATTAATCCTAAAAAGAAAGGTGTACAATCAATGCATCCTCTCAATGGTCATTTATGGAGCTGAAACATGGAACCTAACCAAGAGACAGACCCACAAATTGAGAACTATGCAAGATGCACATGGAAGAATTATGCTCAACCTCATATGGAGCGATCACAAGACTTCTGGGAGAAGACAGAAGTTAGGGACATCATAGAATCAATTAAAAAACTCAAATGGTAATGGGCAGGCCATGTTACAAGAATGGCAGACAACCAATGGACGTCACAATATGGATCCCCAGAGACCACATGCGCATGCAAGACCGTCAGAGTATTAGATGGAGAGATGAGCTAGACAAATTCAGAAAGTACTGGCTCCGCGACGCCCACGATAGAGAAGTGTGGGGAATCCTGGGGAAGTTCTATGTCCAACTACGGACGTTAATAGACTAATGATTATGAAAGTACTAATCGGTGCGACGGAAGTGATATAGATTTGGAACGATAAAGCTTGATTTGGTTTCTGACATTTATAGATTGTAAATTTGTTCGAAAAAATGATATGGTACTAGTAAGAATTTTTTGTGAATTTGTAATGGGAATGATCTGAGTGTCCAAAAGTTGAATGTAGATTCCTTAAAGGTTCGTTGTTCACCCCACCCTTTTTTCTTTCAGCGCTCAAGTCCTTGGAAGACTCTCTCATATACGTATCCTCTGGAATGCTATATGACACACGATACCAACCAAATTTCAAAACAGTCTTGTGACTGTTATTAGACAAACCCAAATACATCCACATATGTGGAGTCATCAAATCTAAGATAGTAAACTCATAGATGAGGGTGATATGTTGAGAGCACGGGTGTACACAAAGGCGTACATACACACTGTTACACATACCCTCGCTACGTATGTACTTTAATGGTCAGAATCCTACTTATAGAAAACATTAGTAGTAGATTCATTCTTCATTGGTTCCAGCATAAATATACCATTGAGACAAATTAGGATCTCATTCTTCTTGATATCTGTTTCTTTAACAAACGGGACAAATGTTGATGTTAGGCGAAAGAATTCGAAAACAAAGGCCGTATTTCTAGCATTCCCGAGAACACTGGGTGTCTCAGGTTTTTTTTCCCAAAAACCACTAAAAAAGATTTTTTAAAGAAATAATGACTAAAAGTTCAAAGGTCTCTGTCTCTATTATTGTGACATGTACGCGTGATACGTACATAAATAGCCGACTAGACCAAGTTGAAAACTGAAAAAGCTATATTGAGAGCCATGGTTAACGGTTCCTAATTACGGCGCAAGGAACAAGTTTGATGCCAGGATAGAAAATGAATAATCTAAGGAATATCTTGAACAAGCTGTCTTGGAGGGGTAGGTAGTCGAAGAGAGGATAGGGTTATTAGGTAAAAATAAAAGTTGGAATGAATGTTTTTTGCTTAAGGGTAGTGGGGATGTGTGATGCAAGTTGAGAACGATTTAAGATATTCTCCTTCACTAACAAATACACAAATCGAAGAACAAGTACCAAAAAATTGGAATAGAGATACCATTGTTGAGAGAATCAGTTACGATAGCAGAATTCTTTTCTTTTAATAAATTGGAATTTCAAAAGATGTGTTCCTATTTTTTTGCTTGCTTTCTTCGAGTTACAAATACACAACAGCAGACAATTATAAAAATTCTTATCATGAAGCTGTCTAATTATGTGCAAAATAAAATAATCATTTGAAATTATTCTTTGTTGCTGCTAACTTGAATTGGAAAGGAGAAACTAGTAATCTCACTGACTAAAGTGGAGAACGACCATGAAAAAGTTGGGGACCGTTGCCCTGAAGTAACTAAGAGTGTTTTGAGAGCATTTTATTTTCTGACTTTGTACCTAGTGATTTGATAATAAAGTTTTAACTTAGAGAAAGCAAAACGTCTGTCTGCATTACACATACTTAGAATTCGTGAGAAACAGGAGAAAATGTATTATCACAAAAACTAAATAAAATATTTTTCAAAAGTCAAACCTTGCTGAACACGAATGCGCGTGGAATTAATAAAAACAGGTCTGGTTAGTCACTCAATAGAAATTGTCACATGACTAACGTCTTCTAGTTGCATGATGTGTTGGGGGTGATGAATTAAAAAGAATAGAAAAAAAAAGGGAATCAATGAGTAAGTTACTTCCCTCGTCTTGTGTTGGGCAGTGATCATTAAACAAGCCCGGATATGAAAGCAAAAAACAACCGTGAACGCTGCCCCCCGAGTGAAAACCTATTTGGCGGGGGGATGAACCCCCCGAAAGGAAACGCTTTTTGTAGACATAACAAGAAGTTGATATTTAAAATTTCAGCCCTCCAGCTCCATTGGTTCGGCCTGTACGTGTGATACGTACATAGCCAGTCAGTCAGTCGACCAGCTAGACCAACTTAAAAACTTGAGAGACCTATGATGACAGTTTTCGTTGACAGTCCCTAATAAATTGTGAGCAAAGGTCAAGGATTTTATAATAAGCAGCCGATAAGAATCTGAAGCTTTAAAATCTGCCTCTTTTCGAAAAAATGTTAATTCGTTTCAAACTATTCGAATATGTTCAACACTTTAACCTGTCATATTCATTTCAAAGACAGGAGAGGAATTACAAAGTTCAACTTTAATTCGCCGAAACTCTAAATCCAGACAAATTTCTTACGCCATTATAAAGAGCAATGTGTGTGCAATTTTTGAATACATGCTTTTCCCTAACTCGGACCATTTAGATTCGTTAAACAAGGCTCACCATTATACCATCTGAGCGGTACAGAAGGTTCTGGGTTCGATTCTCAGTGTAAGCGAAGAGAGAGGAAAACTCTTCATCAAAACAAACTTCCTTCTACATTCAGCAACTGGGTACACCCTCCCTGATTTGGATAGATAGTAGCCAAGTGAAAGAGAAGTTTTCGGGTCGCCTCCGATTACCTCTGACTGCCTCCAACTTTGAAACGAAACTAGATTTACTTGGAATTAAAGTAAAATGTTATATACACTCCAAAGACTCATTTAACGAATTGATCAGATATTAACATACTGTATGAAAATAGAATTGAATGTGTTTGTTTTTTATGGTAAGCATCTAGGTTTAGGGTTAGTTTAGTGTTAAGGCTATATAACTTAGTTACGGAACAAGTTTGACCCCGAGAAAAGTGTACGCCGTTCATATTTTTTGAATGTATTGAATAAAGATAAAAATTGCTTAGAACTACATGTAAGGTGACGGATGGCTGGAGGGCTTATCAAGGAATTCAAAACATTAACGACATCAATTGATATTTCTATATAAATATGAAGATCTTTGGATCGAGAACAACTGAGATATTTTTCAAAACATTTAGCCATTCCAAATGGCCATATTTAGAAAGCTACAAGTATCCAAAAATTGCTGCATTTTGTTTTCAAACAGTAGAACTAAAATTTCATGGTCATGTCGTCTTGTAATCAAGCGGAGTGGGTATTTTCATTTGGTACTCAAAAAATGGGATGTCATTGAGTATATTGCTTATTGTTACCTTTCCCGTTTCAAAATGGCTGCTACTCAAGCTGCAGGGTTATTGTAGTTTGGATTAGTGTTAGGGTTGGTATTTCTGGAGTTAGGGTTACTTTCGTCTGTTTCTCTGGCATTAAATTCGCCATCAGCGCCCGCCATTCTACAGCAGGAGCGATGGCTATTTTGAAACGTGAAAAGTCACAATTGCCAGTATTTTTATAATCAGTGTTAAATTGTTGCCCACTCAGACGGTGTAATGAAGGCATCTATGTTCGATTCTCAATATGAGCGAAGAGTGTGAAAAACTCTTCATTAGGGTGGAATAAATTTGGATTGGAGTCACGCCCTCCCCTATCCAAACGGGTAGTATCGAATGAAAGGAGAGTGACTGTAGTCGGCCTGTAGTGCTAAATACGTAGAATTTATGTGTGGGTTGGGGAAGGTCTATGTCCAACGACAGGCGCTAAAAAACTGACGATGATATTCATGTACGCCTCTGGTGTCAGTACCCAACTCGAAATCGTGGGCCAAATGGCCCCGCTGAGCCCCTCTCTGCCCAGACCTGTTCGAAAGAGCTCAGATTTGTTTATAAAGTACATAGTTGACTATGCGTGATCATATGCGTGGACTACTGGTACGGAAGCGAAATTGTATTTATGTGTGGGTAAGGCAATGTGTATGTGTGGGTAAGGTCATGAGTGTATGTGTGTGTGCGTGCATGCGTGCGTGCGTGCGTGCGCAGCTACGCCCGTTCCATTCTTGCAGTATAAAGCAGTGAGACGTGCATCAGTTTTCTTTTTCCTTTTTAATATTTTTTTTATTATTTTATTCTGTTCATGATTTCATTTCTTCACCTCTTATTTCTTTTCTAGTGAAACCTCATCCGACCTTGCATTGGTCTTACCCGCAACCACTTGTTTCTCGGGCTTTGACGAGAGGGCCAAGGCTGGGCGGCTGGGAGTGTGTGTGTGTGTGGGGGGGGGGGAGTGCGTAGACAGATGATGGAAACTGGCAACGAGAGCGTCGGGTGGATACAGGGTAGAAGTAAAGCAGCTAGTGAGCGTGGACGGGAAAGGCTGGGAAAGAGGTCTGAAGAAATTGAAACTGATAGGCGCGTCTAATTCCATGAAAACATGCACTTACGTACATATTTGATAGCTGAGCAAGTACAATAAAAGAATGCAGGCCACCAAGCCAACGGGTCAATGCCAGATACCGAAATGGCGAGGATTGTTAAAAATAATTCACGATTGTGCAACAGAAATGCATATATAACAAGTGACACTTTCATTTTTAACAAAATTTGGTATACATAACATGGTCTTTGAGACTTTGCTGGTTTATGAAGAAAAGGAAACCTTTCTTTAAGGAGTTTAATAAATCTTATACAGTCCCAAATCATCTTGTGGTGTTATGTTATGCAAGTCGGTTATTTTCCAATCGTTGATAATGTACTGTGTTCAGAGTATTCCGTATTTAAACTTGGATCATTATGTTATACTCTCAATTTTATAGTGGGGATGATCGGCTGTTTTGCTATGGACCTTTATACATACATATATAAATATATATATATATATATATATATATATATATATATATATATATATATATATATATATATATATATATATATACTTTCCTGCATACATACACATACACTTACGCACACACATGGATAATACACATAATATCTATGATTGATTTTTTTGTATTTTATTCATATATATACATATAATACAAATCAGGGATACAATATAATACAATATGAAATAATATCCGACGTATGATGGGTCTATTTCACAAATGGTTCGATACATTAAACTTTAAACATTGACTTGGTTTGGAATAGAGCTTGAAACATAATGAAATGAACATTCGCTACACAAACTTCAGGTGAATGATCATTCACCTGAAGAACTCAAATAGGACAGAAACATAAACGTGTCTATACATATCTATATCTATATCTATCTATCTATCTATCTATCTATATATATATATATATATATATATATATATATATATATATATATATATAATCATTATATTGATGGATACCTACGTCTCTTCACTGTCACCCCCCCCCTTGACGATCGTGAGTCGTGAAACAGGTTTGTCTTCAGTATCCATCATGTTGATACTATCTTCATTTTTAAAACAAAAATTCAATAAAAACAGCACTTCTCTCTCCCTCTCCCTCTCTTTCTCTATATATGTGTATGTGTATATATACATTCCTATTTCCAATGGAAATCGTACCAAGCCAATTTTTAAAAATGTTGTTTGCCGACATATAAATGATGTTTTGATCTTTGTATGAACTGGCCAATCCAGATCTGGTACAGAAAATGTAACTTTTGTTGAGGGTTGAATTAGAACAAACAAATAAACAAATTGAAGTCATGCACACATGTAGTCATATAATATCTAACAAGCTTATACATCGTAATAATAAAAAAGAAAACACTTTTCATAATATATATTCGTCTTCATTTACATATAATGAATAAAATATGAGCGGATATTTTATATCATATAATATAATACAATATCTAATGTATTTATGAGTACGTAGATCTGTGCGTGTAGATAGACAGTTATATACCTTATGTATATATATTTTATTTATCATCACTAACTGCCAACAAAGACCTACTATGTTTTTCTCCAGTTCAGTATTTTATCCGGACATGTGAGAACTGCATTTGATAAAGTGCTTCTGAAGACGCCGATGGAATTCCGCGAAATCCATCAAGCTTTATAAGCCCAATCTTTATGATATTGAGAAAAATGAAACGATTTTTTCAAATCTTTCAACTTCACTAATTGTCAGATTACTACCATTTTATATATATATGTATATGTGTGTATGAGTGCATATATATATATATATATATATATATATATATATATATATATAGAGAGAGAGAGAGAGGGGGGGGAGAGAGATATGGGAGCAATAATGTATGAAAATAGGTGTGATGAATATGTAAGACGTTCTTGGATAACCTATATATTTCCTGTCTTATCGAACCCATCATACCAGCCAAAATTGGATTGATAACAATAGAAAAAAAGAAAAATATATTAAACAAAAAAGATTAGGGCAGTGGCTACATCTGCGTGGATCAGACATCTTCACGCTGTGATAGAAAAACAACAAAACTTGTTAATATCATCAGGTACTGCTGGGGTGCCCGGGTCGGTACAGATGATGATTCAGTTTCGAAACGATCCATAACTCCAGGATCATCTAATGAAGATACTGTTGGAGGAACGATTGTGGTTTTCGCAGCAGTGGTCGTATGAATTTATTTATAAACCGGCCTCGTTAGTCACTCAATAGAAACAGTCAAGTAAACAATGTATTTTAGCAGCATGCCGTATCGGGGTAATCCATTAAAGATTGAAAAAGGGGTGATCAATGAATAAGTTACTTCTCTCACCTTTTGCTGGGCAGTGATCACCAAAAAAGTCCAATTCTAAAAACAAACATGAATGTGAATCTATTTAACATATGGCAACTGAATGACAAGTGAAAAACTCTCAAGATATTTCAAGACTTTTATTTATGGAAGAATACATATACGGAAGGGTTAAAGTTATGCAGTGGATCAAAACATGTATTAGGCATGACTGCATATATATATATATATATATTCATCTATACATATAGATGTATATTTTCACATATTTGTACGCAGAAAATGTACGTACTAAGATGTATAGCATACACATACACACACACACATACACACACACACACTCACACATCTATATATGTGTGCAATTTGTATAGTCAGTAACCGAACGGACAATGGAATCGACGGTTGGGACTGTTAATGTATAGAAAAGGCATGAGTCCATCTATTCTCCCCCAGCAGTGGGTATAATAGCCGGGCAGATTCGGTTCTCTAGCCTTGGGAAGGAGAATGACAGCTCCGATTCCATGATGAGTGGATCCCCCTTTAATGCAGGTTGACACCCCTTCCAACAGCAAGGCTGAGAAGGGAATTCTGACGTCAGAGCCTCCCCGGATCTTTCTATACTTCACCCAGGCATGGCCTCTGGGGTGACGTTCCATTGTCTGTGGAGACAGAACGGAGACCATTCCATATACATGCAGATTCTTATCTGTTTATTCATTCGTGCATATGCATATAAGTTTATGTGTAGGACTATGGTTAATGTATGTTATAATGCATGCTCAAACATCTATCTTTCCTTGAAACCTTCAGATACTCACCCATATGGAAGAATTGCATAATGGATGCCATATTCGTTTCTTCAGACACTCATCATTTGTGTCACCCGAGAAAAGTAAGGAAGACACAGACGTCTTTTTTTTCATAGGGAAAACAAATAAATGACAGTATCGTGCAGGTCTGGTTGGTCGTGCAATAAAAACTGTCACGTGACCAAAATCTTTTGTTGAAGGTGATCAATGAATTTGTTACTTCCCTCGACTTTTGTCGGGCAGCAATCACTGAATATAAATGTGAATTGGAAAAAAAAACAAAACAAAAAAACAAACACCAATCAATTTAGCAGAAACTTACATTACAAATTGAATCCCTTGCTGAAAACCTATTTAACGAGTGAATTTTCCCCCCAAATAAAAATATACACATTTTTTTCTCGATATAACAAGGAGTAAATGTTTCAATTCTCAGCCCTCTAGCTCCTTTGGTGCAGTCTGTGCGCGTGATACATAATACATCGCCAGCCAGCCAGCCAGCCAGACAGACCGACTTAAAAGTTGCAGAATGCTATGTTGACAGTTTTGGTTGACGGTTTCTGATACAACGAGACTAATCAATTAAACAAATCTTCTTTCTCAATCAAACAGTAATTTTATGCAAGGATGCTCCCCGGAGTTACATTCGTCATAATCTGTTACAATAAATTTTCAGCTCTTACATTTGGAGACACATAGTTATAATTTTTGACTTTCAATTAGGCAAGAACTGTTTGCTTCACATCAGCTGTAAATATATGCGTTATTCTAGAACTTATATAATTGTCTATATGGCAACAAATAATGAGTGTGTACGTGGATAAGCGAGTACATTCTCTTTTATTTCAGCAGGAGCTGCGTTTACATTTTTCATGTGAGTCTGTTTCCCTCGAGTTGGGTGTGCGCAGATATTTCTAGTCACCAACGCCTAATTGTTAGCTTGTCAATTACGAAATCGTAGACGTCCCACTTCCTGCATTCCCCATACGGATAGGCTAAAATGCGTCAGGTTCCTTCCTTCACATCAACTGGCCTCGGAGTTGTGCAAAGAGGCCGACGCGTGCCGCGGCCCTTTAATAAGAACGTGGGAAAACTCCGCCCACTAATCTGGGATGCTGTGCAAAGGCGGGAATTTTCACTCTTATACTCAACAGACGAATGCAATGCACACGCATGCACACACACACGCACACGCTAGCACGCACACACTCCTTCACACACACGTATACATAATATGTGTGTGTATATATAATCTGATATTTTTTAGATTATTAGTGCATAAACTTTCGCATAAGAGAGTAAAAAAAAATGAAATAAAATAAACAACAGCACCTACAGAGTCGCCCATAAATGAGCGCCGTCCTACCCTTTAAAAAAGTTAATTTACTTCTAAACCAAAAATAGCAGGATTTTATTATTTTTAGTGGAACATTACACAATCAAAACGGTTTTCATTATGGCCAAACTCAGCAGCAATGAAATTCTGTTACAAAAATATTTTTTCGTAAATGTATACTCGATTTTCGTCAGCAGAATATCCATATTTTGGCAGCAGAGTTTCAATGCTGTGGAGTTAGAAGAAAATTAACTTTTGTTTAAAAATATTGTTTTGGTGTACTCAAACACACACACACACACACACACACACACACACACACACACACACACTGTGTATTTATTGAGTGACATTCTCTATAAGTATTCAGTAACAGAGCCGCTATTTACGTTTCAAAACCTTCAAACATGAATTAAAACTCCTTCATGTCCCTCCACTTAATCCAGGTCTTGTGTATATATGTGTATCTCCAGGCGCTCCTGGTCACATTTTGGGGACTATAACCTTGAAAAGATCCTCGAATACACCACTAAAAAGATTTTTTGTTCTACCAAAAGAAAGAGAGCTATATTGGGTCTCTATGGTCATTTTGCACAAAACTTCTGCTGGTATTTTTCGGATAATTTTAAATGAATTACCTATTTACTGTAGATAATTTTAGGTAAAAGTTCTGTCTTTTTTAGATGATTTTAGATACATTTTTTTTTTACATGATAAGTCCTTTCACACGCAACGTGATTCATATTTGCAAGTTACGATTATCTATTTGTTTAGTTTGAAAAAAAATATGAGTAACAAAAGTATAGTGTCGGAGCGGTCTCAAGTGCACAACCCCTGGTATTCTCGACTATATATATATATATATATACTTTTTTATTGGGACAAGTCTGCAGTTTATATTTAGAGGAGATCTATGATTTTAGGGGATATATTTAAGGGTTATTGTTGTCTCAAAAATTCAGGAATTGAAAATATTGATTATCTAGAATTGTGTCTTTTGACACAAATCTGTTCCACAATCAGAGGCAGAGATGGAAATGGGGAGGCCCGGGGGACTTGGCTTCTTGTAACCACCCAACCACAGAATTTAGTGTGATATTTCTTGGCCGGGTTATTAATGAGGCTCAGTGGACAGACGTTTCAAAAGCATTGGGGTCCGTAAACTTGTTGAAAAGGCAACTATTCTAAAGTTTTCCAATAGGTGCATGTCTGTAGTTTATGATTTACTAAAAAAAAAAAGTCTTCATAAATAAATAATCCAGAATTCGCCATAGGTTAATAATCCAAGTCTTCACAGAACAATATTCCAGACGTCTTTATTGATCAATAACCCAAAATATTCATAGATCAATAATCCAGAATTCTTAATAGGTCTTCAATAAAACCATCAATGCTGATCAAAATGAACTTGTGAAAGATTCGGCAATAAGACTGCTGGTTTGACTTATGCAATTAATCTGGAAATAAAGAGATCGTTTGCATCGAAATTTCAGAAAATGATGTAGGAGCCTAAAGAGAGACTCTATGTTTTAATGAAATAAACGCTAAATTTCTGACCATTACGTTTATTATCCGTCCGATTTATTTATGACAATCTTTTATGAAAGATATTATCAGTATTATGAATTTGGTCTCTGCTTTTGTATTATAGAAAGACGCACATGATTTTTTGTAGAGAATAATTAGGTTATCGTAATATGAGGATCGGAGAATAATCATTCACTTAAAATATTGGAAGAATAAAAACGAAACATCTTTGTCCTTCATAAGCATAATAGCTATTTGGTTCAAATGCCTCAGTAAGAAAGAATAATGTCACTGAGAACGGTTATTTTTTTTTTGACGGAAAATCTCAGTGTAAAATGTAACGCTTGTCGAAAAGTATTAGCTTCATATTAAAGAATAATTACTTCTGGCTATTGTTTTACATCACCAAATATACGGCTCCATTCAACGCTATAGCTCTTGATAATGTCAAGTAATAAAATTCATAGCTTGACATCAATTTTTCGGATGAGCAACAACATAGAAATTCGGTCATCTATTGTCACACTTGGATAGTCACAAATAAAGGCCGCACGTACTTACCTAACTACGTACCAAATAACTTCATGATGAACCATGAGAAGGTATGTCCAAATTAACTGGCGGATAGATTGGGGTGTACATCAATACCTAGACCTGATTGTGACGGGAGAAAACAAAAGTAATTCTATACAGTGGGGTGTACGATGAAATTCTTATGAACATCGCTGAATCTTTTAAATCTAATTGGACTAATATCTGCACCTTTCCTTCTTTATTGTCTCTAATAAAGTACTGTTTTCAAAAACAGTGAGAAGCGAACGATCAACCACAATAGGTTATTTGATCTATGAAGACTTATGGATTATTGATCTATGAACATTTCTGGATTATTGATCTATAAAGAATTATACGTTATTATCTATGATGAATTCTGGATTATCGATCTATGAAAAATCATGCATTTTTGATCTATGAAGACTTCTTGGTTATTGATCTATGGAGACTTTCAGATAATTGATCAATGAAGACATGCATTATCTATCCATGGAGACTTCTGGGTTATTCATCTAAGAAGTCTTCTGGATGACTGATCTTTGAAGACCTGGATAATTGATCGTTGAAGACATGCATTATTGATATAGGGAGACTTCTGGATTATTAATCTAAGACAAATTTTGGATTTTTGATCCACTTGCTTCTTCAAAATATGAAAAAAAAAGAAAGATCGATTGAGCAACTCGATGTTTAGGGAAGTTTGCATCCTAACTACGATTGTCATGAGTCATACAATCAAAACAATTGTAACAGAAATATTGATAATTCTTCAAGCTTCGATCTTATCTCTAAGTATAATTTTGTTTCAATCTGCATCAGAACAAAGGAAATGTCAAGGGAAAACACCTGAAGTCTCTTCACAATAATTACATCGATATAGATTCATTTATCGCGGCGGTTCTCAACCTTCATGGCGTCGCCACCCACTTTCATATGGAAAGTTTCCCACTGTCTATCTGTTTAGTAAATATTCACAAGGATAACAAAACATGTCAACTCTTGAAAAAAATGAATGTTGCTGATGATTCATATTTCATAGTCAATTCCAGGCTTTGATATTCGAAATCCTTTACCACCCACTAAGATTTTAGAATGCCCACCATTTTCGACATAGTTTCTCATCGCCCATCAAAGAGTTGAAATCGCCCACCGATGGGCGGTATCACACAGGTTGAGAAACTCTGATTTAACGGGTATTCAAGCTACTATTTGACTAGCAGTATTTCTTGATCTTGAAAATGTTACTATTTTCTTTGAATTATGGATATACGTCGGTAAATCAATAAGTCTGTAGTCGAATGGTGATTAAACATTTATTTTACATAACGAATATCTTTTTCTGCATAATTCCTTTTTTTTTGTTCAATCACTTAATTCAATGGTAAATATCAATCACAGATCTGACTTTGAGAAAAGAAAATATGAGATCAAAATTCAGCTATCTAGTGTCACCTTACAGGGTTATTGATTTACACTTGTACGTCATTCAGTATTTTGAAGAAGACTGTGTTGCACCAATGTCCCAGATGCCATAACCTTAGACTTGATGTCGATTCGAGTTCTGAACTGTGAGACCTGGACTTTATCACTCCGCTGATTCCACGAAAATACGTTCACGATCGAACAAACAAGCAACAAGTTTGATTAGTCACTCAACAGAAACCATCATGTGACCAAAGTCAATAGCTGTGTTGGGGTGATCAACAGGAAATTGAGAAAAGGGGTGATCAATGAATGTGTTACTTCTCATACTTTTTGTTGGGAAGAGATCACTAAAAAATCCGAATTTTCAAGAATGAAGCGTGAATGCTGCCAGACATTAGGAAAAGTCTTAGTTTTCAGGAAATAGGCAGACCCCAAACAAGGGATCAGTTTAGCAGAAACTAACATTGCAAATTGAATCTCCCTCTGAAAACTTGTTTGGGGGAGAATTTTCAAAAAACAAAAAGAAAATTTTTTTGGATACGATAAAGAGTAAATGTTTGAATTTTCAATCCTCTAGTTCCATTGGTGTAGCTAGTACGTGTGTTACATACATATATACATAGCCAGCCACATTTTGAAACTGAAGAAATCTACATTGACAGTCTTTGTGACAGATTTTGGTTGACGTTTACTGATATTTATATAGAAGAAAAGAAGGAATAATATTTATTGCACTCTTAATGTATTTCAAAAGTGTTAGTTGTCTTGAATTTTGACCCAAATAGAACTTGGCGTCTTTCTTATTCCCGGTTGACCAAATTCTTCGCTCGTTGGTGGGAGCTACGAACCGGAAGTTCTGTCCTTAAAATCTGTCAGTATGATTTTTCATAGTCGAGCGCACTCTCTTCAAGAAACTGTACACAGAAACTTCGTCCCCTTTTCATCATCAGACCTATTTTTCATAAGGACATGCCTAATTTCATGAATAAACCAATGCCTTTAATGTACGCGCTTATTCAGCGTCAAATGTGCTCGAATATTATTACTTTGGCCCTTTCTTTGTTTTGTGTACGCACTTATATAGTCATCATTGTATATATTATTTGTTGATAAATAGGTAAGTAGGTGAATATATATATATATATATATATATATATATATATATATGAGAAAGAATGGAAGTGGGTATATATAGGTTTATTTATACCTACGTGTGAGTACTTATTTGAACAAGTGTGTGTAAATAAAATGAGGAGCCAGAAATATTGATGAAATATTGGCAGATAAATAAATAGCCACCCTTTATATAAACAAACAGTCGGGTGGTAGGTGGTAGCAAGTTTCTCCCCTTTACGTTGAAATAGAGTAAATAACTAAAATAACACACCCAGAGAGGGCAGTCCTCTGCCAGAGCCATTGTCATTAAACACTGAATGAAAATCAGTTCATGTATAGCTACGATGCAGGAGAGGTAACTTTAGTCATCATTGTTGATAAATACGTACGTAGTCAAGGTAAATAAAAGAAAAAGACATTCCTAAAAAATTCCTGGATCCGCCCCAAAACTTGATCAGTTCTTCCTTAGTCCATTGGTCACCCTTTCGCGAAATGTCATTGAAATTCATTCATGACTTTCGGAAATATTATGTGGACAGACCGTCAGATGGACGGTAAGATGGATCGTCAGATGGACGGTCAGATGGACGGTCAGAGAGATAGACAGGCATGAATGAATACACATATCTCTTCCCTACTTCGTTGGCAAAGTAAATCATGCAACAAAACACTACGCATAAAAGTCACTAGAATACAAAATTACATTTAGTGGACCTCATATCCATAGATCAGTTCATGGGACATTTTATCAATTGGATATTTTATGAACTAGACTTTTTATAAATTAGACTTTTTGTATTTGGATCTTTTGACTTGAAAACCGAAATGAATATATAAAGAAACGCAATCTCTAAGAGTGCTTTACATGAATCACTTGTTTAGAATCACGAGATCTCCACTTTTCTGCATGAACATTATTTGACAATTAAACATTCTTATCTACATAATTCAGTTAAAGCGTATTGGATAACAGGCAGTCAGGTTTTGGGTTAAATCACTGGCATCTAACTGGTGACATTCGTTGATGCTTTTTATTCTGACGGAAGAAAACCATGATTTCAAAATATGCAAAGAGCACATCTTTTGATTCTGAAAAGAAAAAAAAATAGTTTATGGTTTTCGGGATAAAAATGCGAAGTTCTTGATGAATTGAAAATACTAATATCAAATATACCTGCACCTCCCATAAATCAACCACAGTAACCCTGCACATTTTCCAGAATTGATTATCTAAAAAATATCTAGAATGATCTGAATAAGATGGATTGATCTAAAATTATCTAAAAAAAATAGATCTTTAATCTAAAATTTCACTTAGAATCTACCAGCAGAATATTTGGGCATTATCAGTCCAAAATGATCATAGAAACCCCCAAAAGCACTCTTTGAAAAAACGAAAAAAAAAAAAAATTAGTTTAGATGGTGCTTTTAGATGGTGACATCATTTAATCAATAGCAGTTTCAGTATGCTTTGCATAAAGTCCACTTGCAATAATGATTGATTACAATGATTACTAATTATCTCAATTATATTTTTAATTGTTGATGTTTAGATTGCGTACGAATTTACTTGTATCTTCCATCCATTGTTGGTAATTACAGAAGTTTCGATTCATGCTTTATGTTTCAATGTTGAATTTAGCTCCCGGCTGTGATCTTCGGGAACTCCTTGCTTTCAAATGAAATATCGGATCACAGTAGCCCCTCAAACGGCCTCAAGTGTGCTACTGAGTCTTCTTTCTTGTGTGTGTGTACGTGTGTGTGTGTATGTGTTCTTCCAGGCGCCCCTGGTCACATTTGATTGGCCACGACCTTGAAAGTTTTCATGAGTTGCAGGGACTTGAGCAATTTTTTTCAACTTACCGTAATCAGGACCCCATGTTAAATCGAGCTTTTGTCACAACCCCGCTCTCGTGGGGAAGCAGGTAAATACGAATTTATTTTCTGTATGTATACTAAGATTGGAATAATACAGAGAACAAAAGAGCGACTGCACACGATAAGTGCCTAACGAACCATTTTTAAAAAGTTGATATTTTCGTTATTTTGAGAGTGACAATGCTCAGATTATTTGTTTGTTTTTTTTATTTGTTTTTTTTTTTTTTTTTTGCTTGGACACTCTGCACCATGATTCATAGAGCGTTTAAGCTTCAAATAAAGAAAGAATTGAGCATTGTAGTTTTAAGAACAACTGAAATATAAACTTTTTAAAAAATGGTTTGTTGGGCACTCATCATACGCAGCCATTCAAATATTCTATATCTATCGATATAAAAGTAATATATGCAAATTATAAAATGGATTGGCCCATGTGAAATAGATTAACAGAGCTGAAAAAACAAGTAATTAATAGCTTTTAAAGTGTGGTTGTCTGTTTTCATAACAACAAATGATACACTAAAATTTCAATCTGTCGAAGAAACGCTTCCTCCGTCTTCTGCTAGACATAACCAATCTAGATAGGAATGGGAACGCAGATCTTGGTCATACTTTCCCTTAAATCATTTTATGAAATAACATTCAACTTTTGTGGTGGAATAAGTTATAGTTTTGATAAAATAAGTTTTCTATTGCGACTTTTTATACATACCGCACAATATTAGTGATGATTTTTCTTATATGGCATTTATTCTTGAGACTTTATGTCCAGTCACCCTTTAAAACAGCTTGAATTCAGTTGAGACGAAAAAACCGTTAAAATAGCTTTTTGATCCTTAGTGCTGATATATAGATACACAACCCAGTCATTTTCACGAGTATATGCTAGAATTTAAAATTATTCTTAAGTAAGGTCATGTAATTTAAACTAAGGGAAGGAGTCCATTTTAAAGACAAAGAAAGAAGCAGAAAATAATTCCATAGTTCATCACATATACTAAAACCCATTCGCAGGGGGGGGGGAGATATCCGTCCTAGTAATGAACAGAAAGTTACTATGTATCTGAGTTGTATATATTACAATATCGCAAATGAAAGCTGTTTGAGTTCAAGTTGAACCAGGATTTCCAATTCAGACCCTGCTTCTAAAGTTTGGCGTCACACTATTTTTTTTAACCAACAACTTGCTCCATTCAGTGACCTGTGAAACTAAGTTAAATTTAGTTTACTCGAAATACTTAAAAGATCCTGATTTGATATTCCAGAGGTATAGTTTTGTATGATTAACAGATACGTATAATGATTTTGTAAATTAATCATTTCTCATCATGCAAAGATGTTAGAGTTTTAACTCAGAGAAAATGTTAAATTTTTGGAACTTATGATGTTTATTTTGATACTTGGCCTATCACAGTGTGGATGTTATATTTTGTTTCCTAGCTTCATCATCTTACAATAATTCACCAAATTTATGTGAGTCTGTGATGAGAATTCAAGAAGGTTTACAGCTATCACGCCGAAATTTCTATTGTCAATAAATAGGACTCAGGTACAGTTCTCTAGCTGTATTTTGAAAAACCGAATTCCAAAACAAGTTTTTTGTGTTAGCTTCAATTTACAATGTAATTTCGTGCTAAATCGGTCCATTATTCTGTGTCTGGCTACGCTCTCGCTTACCTTGAATATTTGCTATCATCGTACTATTATTCATCAAATGTCTGTCCGCTCGTGATCGCATAACACAGAAACGGTCAGAGCTATGACACTCACATTTTCTGTGGTTATTATTAATGAACTGGTGAGCAGGTTTTTAGCGGGATAGTTTTTAAAATCCCCCCCCCCATTGAGTTTTAATTTGGATATTTGATTTACTTCAACAATCTATGCTAAATTAATCTCATAGTTAGTGCCAAGCAGCATTCATACTTATTCAAAAACTGACTGTCTTCCTATATAACAGCAAATTGCGTGGTGAATTCCATTGACTGATCGCAATGATTCGAGTTCCAAACCGGCTGCAACTGACAGTAATGTCATTTAGAAAGGCATGAATTCATCCTCCCTTCCAGCTATGGGTAAAACAGCGTATGGGGAAGTGACACGACTTGGGCGGTTTATCGACTTTAGGTCTGCTTCATTTCGCAAGAACTATCCGAGACAGATGTACTTCAGATTTTGATTTTCAGCTTTATATTTTATCCTTTGGGAGGGAAGGGCAGCGATTTACCTTGTCTGTTAGTTCAGTTCGTCTAATGTCCGTCCGTCTGTCTCAGCAAATCTGAAGAACAGCTACAGCTATGACCGCCATTTTTTCTGTTGGTTCTAATGAAAACTTGGAACATCTTCTTTGAATATCAGTCGTTGGAGATTAAAAAAAGAAAATTACGTGGGGGTCTGCATTCGCGATCTCCCCCAAAATAATCATTTGATTTCTATATGTTTATCTATCTGAATAATACTGTGAATCTTATTCCATTTATGTGTATATGACCTGTAAGTAGCCAAAATGGTGTATTGGATCCAGTTTTATAGAATCAAAGTAAACCGGAAAAAAAAATTTCCAGCTAGTCTATAAAATGAAAATTAAACACAAAGGAAAGTTTTGGGTAAGAGTAAGTCTTTTCAAATCCAACAGAAATACCCTGGGAAAAGACACACAGGGTCAGAATGAGCAAAAATAGATATTGCAATTGCTAGCCTCATATTTCATTTAGGACGTTCATAACTTCAACAATATTCCATGTAATAATGAGGGTGAGGCTGACCAGGTCTCTTCATAATCAGCATCTCTATAAGTCACTTTGTCTGTCCCCTGTTATCTGACGTCATTTATTCTTCTTTTTAATAGATTCGTATGATAGATATAAAATTAAGTCATCGGCGTTCACAAGCATGGGATTATAGATTAAATTTGTTTTTTTTTCAGTTATGATTTAAATAATTGTGTAGTTTCCCTTCGAGCAGCACCCTTTGTCCGCACTTTCCCTTTCAGTGGTCCTTTCTTATCCGTGGTTTACCATGAACAGATCCCCCACCTTATCTGCAATTTCTCTCTTAGGGGTCGACTCCTGTCTGCTGTATCCCTTTCTGTGGTACATGGGACTCATGATTAGAATTCTACTTGTAGTTCAATTATAAAAAAGAACAACAAAAAAAAAACAATACAATTTACGAGGCATTCTGGGTGGAATCCAGTCATAAAATTGCCTTCTGAGTGCAATCAAGGCTTAGAGCTGCATTCTGAGTGCAATCCAGGCATTGAGATGCAGACAGATGGGGATTGCTATCATCAAAAAATCTGGTTCATCAGAATAGGTAAAACATTGTTAGAATCTACAATCTAAATATTCGACCACACACACGCCGGTGCAACGATATCCAAAGATTCACTAGCCTTTGTGAAACAGTATGCAAAAAGCAGACAAGAAATTTTCTTCAAATGAGATGGTGGAAAGTACATGTTAGAGTAAATCATTTTTATCGCCATTTTCTGGTGCAGAAATACTATGTCTTTATGTCATTGTAACTAGTTCATAAAAAACTGCCAACACACCAAACAACAAAGTACTAAACCGTACATACATACACCACACGCAAACAGACACATCCACGCAGAAATATTTACATTCTACACAGAAACAATGCCGTGCACACTCGTACATGTACACACTCTCTCATAGACAGAAACGCAGCAATTCTTTCTCCGCTATTTTTACGTAATAAATAGAAAATAACCCCATTGGGCACTTCGGGAAGCTCTTTCACGTGCTATAATGCGAGTTCTATAAAAACAACCCCAAAAGTTCTTTTTGTTAAATCCAATAATCATTCCTTCTTTTTTTAAGTTTGAGTTTTATTGTCTTTATTGTTTCCCACAAGGTAATCTTACGGATTTTTTTTATTTTGTGGTTTTCTCAATATGCAAGTCTAGTTAGTCACTCAATTGAAACCGTCATGCAACCGATGTCTTTTGGCAGCATGCTGTGTTGGGGTAAATCAATTAAGACATTACAAAAAGCAGCGATCAATGAATGAGTAACGTTTCTTGCCATTTGGAAGCAGTGATCACTAAAAAGGTCATCATTTTCAAACAATAGGCGGAAACGAACTAAATGTCAATTTAGCATAAACTTACATTGTAAATTACCCCCCCCCACTAAAAACCAACTTTAGGGAGAATCAAAAGAGAAACCCGAAAACCATTTTACCTAAACATGACAGGGACCGACTATTTAAAGATACATTGGTGCGGCCTGTACGCGTGATATATCCATAGATGAGAGAAAACTAGGAGAAACCTATGTTGACAGTTTTGGTTTACGGTTTCTTTAATATATATATATATATATATATATATATATATATATATATATATATATATATATATATATATATATGTATATATATATATATATATATATATATATATATATATATATTTGTGTGTGTGTGTGTGTGTGTGTGTGTTGTTTCATACTTCTTTATTATTTCCTGACTTTTAGTGAAGATGTCAGTTCAGCAGATGTCAGCGTGTGCGCCGAGGGGGAGCCAATTTAAACGGGGTATTAGAATGGGGATTGTCTAATTTCATTAACTTTACAGTCGCCCATTGTCTTCGAGGTCACACTTAAATGGAATAACATCATATGTATGCATGTGCATATGTGTGTAAGAATGCATATGTATCAATATTTGCATGTAGATGGCTTGGTAGGTATATGTGTATGTGCGTATTTTTAGAGACGTGATCCCCGCCCTTCATCCTAAATAAAAGAGATTCGAAAGGAGAAAGAAAGAGAGAGGGGATGGATAGAGAGAGTCAGTAAGATATGAAAACGTTTTCGGTTCTAAGGAGGAAATTATTCCGAAAAATGTATTTACAGTTAATATTTAGTTAGCATAAAAAGAAGTCTTTCTTTGTCCGACAGTTTATGATTGAAAGTGTCTCCTGTTTCGCTTTTATAAGAACTCGCCAATTTATAATTGAACAGCCATTGCGTCCAAGTTTGAAGTCATATAAAAAAAATCACATCAAAGAATAATTATGGTCAGAATAAACTATATTTAGGACATCACTGATGTTTCTATTGGAAAACATCTAAAATAGAGTGAAAAAAAACACACACCTAGAAATAATTATTAATAAACTATACCAGTTTAAATAGGCCACGAAAAGGCGAATTAATCTATCTAAAAAGAAAAAGTATTTTAGGAAAGGTCTGGGGTGGAGGGACTTACAAGTGTGTACACAAAAGAGTAGTACGGTCTAAAGGCTGTCGGTCCCTGGCCACTGGCAGTAGAAGGACTGATTAACTTTCCACTCGTTTGTCTAGGAGCGATAGAGGACATGAACACATGCACGGAGAAAAAGGGATAGAACCACTCGCCATCTTTGGTGGCTACCGTTGTTCAATAAAGTAGAATATAAATATCCACGAAAAGGTCTGGTTAGTCTCTCAATAGACACCGTCACGCAACCAACATCATTTTGCAGCATGCCGTGTAAGGCACGATAAATTTAATTGAAATGAAAGAGGGATGATCAATGAATGTTTGGACGGTGATCACTAAAAAGTCTGGAATTTCAAAAACTAGGCGGGCACAAAATAGTAATTAAATTGGCATAAATTTACATTGTAAATTGAGGCCCTACTAAGAGAACAATAAAAAACCTTTTTTCTTGGTATGATGAGGAGTAGATGTTTAAATTTTCCATCCTCTAGCTCCATTGGCATAGATTGTTCGCTTGATGCATGCATACATACATACGTGCTTACATGAAAAGCCAATCGGATCGACAGTTTTGGTTGACGGTTTCCATCATAAGAGGTCTGGTTAGTCACAAACCAGAGACTGTCCTAGAAAGTGGAAGCCATGAATTACTTCGACATCTAAGCAAGAAGACCAGATCTGGTTGTTGTGTACAAGAAAAAGAGAAATCATAGACGGGGCTGTACATACAGACCAGAGATTGGAAAACTGAATATGAAAAGAATGAAATAAAGAGCTGCTGTTATATGTAAGGACGTCGAGAGGAGGGTTGAAGATCCGAGGAGACCACTGTCAGCCTTCGGCGATGACCACAAGACATCTGGCAAGAAAGTGCAAACCACGTCACAGCTGTGGACTGCAAGAATATGAAGAAGGACTGGAGATTTGTGGAGACTTAGTGTCACACATTTTTCAGCAATGGCCACCAGAAATCTGGTATGACCCTACAAATGATGATGATGATGATGGCCATGTCTGGGTAAATAAATTCTATTACTTCCGATATACGTGGCCCAGATATCCACTTGCCAAACAGAAAGTCTGATTAGAAGAATTTGATTGATTAATTTCATAGCATTTTTACTTTTTGAATCGTAAGCATTCTTGAAATTTTGGGAGACCCCCAAAATATATAACCAACAGTTAAAAAAAATATTAGATTAAATGTCCCGAAAACCAATTCAAATGCGCACACACACATACAGTGTATATATACGTACATGCACATTGATAGATAAATAGATAGATAGAGAGATAAATAGATAGATAGAGAGATAAATAGAGAGAGAGAGAGAGTGAGAGAGAGAGAGAGAGAGAGAGAGAGAGAGGGTGCGTAGGAGTTTATATTTGAAATCCAAACATGCATAGAGGAAATTTGAAAATTGAACTTGAGTAAATATTGGATATAACATTACAATCTTGACGCCTGTGAATATGAAATGATATTTTTAAGATAAAAAATACACGATAGTCACCTATGGAGCTGAAACATGAAACAAGCCAAAAATCAAACTGAAAACCATGCGACCTATACAATACAGAATTATACTCGACATCACACGGAGGGATCACAAGACAGCACAGAATTTTAGAGAAAAAAACAGGAGTCAGAGATATCATAGAATCCATAAGAAAACTCAATCATACGTGAAACCTCGGCTGGCAAAATATAAGATGTCGTGATGAAGTAGACAAGTTCAGAAGGTATTGACAGCGCATCGTCCATGATCTCGGGAGAGGTCTAGGTCCATTAACGGACACTAAAAGGCTACTGCAGCTGCTACAGCTGATGATGATGATGATGATGATGATGATGATGATGATGATGATGAATTCCGAATCTGTGTAATAAATTTTGGATGTTCTTTTCCGACCGTCTCTTCTGCCAAGCATATGCGACATTGACATAGATAGGGGGTATCAGCCTCACGGATATGTACAACTGTGAAAGCATGTGTCTCTCACATTTGCTCCGTTTCTGTCTTCCGAATATCAGTTTCTGGCATATCTCCTGTCCTTCTCTCTATTTCCGCTCGTGGAAGTCATTGTTCCCATTCCTAGCCAGCCCAACATCAATTTTTAAGGTTTCATTTTCCCCACTTTACACACACACACATACATACGTACAAACGCAAACATATATATACACACACACACACATATATATATATATAGAGAGAGATATAGATATAGATAGATATATATATGACAAAATTAAATGAAACTTTGAAGAAGTTCTAAAGGCAAACGTTTGCCTATTATTGTTTCATGCAGGATGTGTTTGTAATGGATATTGGCATGCCAGAGCGGGAAAGAAATGTGCATTTCAAATGGGGATATTATTATACTAATAGGTAATCTATTTATTGGACTCTTATTTCTTGAAAATCCAGTTATGCACTCGGAAACCTGTATGGCACTTTCGCCAGCAAACAGCACACAAACACACAAGCACACACATGCCAAAAAACCCCAGGTCTGGTTAATCATTCAATAGAAACCATCAGGCGGCCAACATCTTTTGACAGCATGTCGTGTTGAAGGTGATCAATCAAAAAATTTACAAAAATGAGATGATCAATGAATGAGTTACTTCCCCTGCCGTTTGTTGGGCTTTCGTCACTGATAAAGTTCAAAGTTTAAAAAAACAATTTTTTCTCAAACTGAGGGCTCAATTTTGCAGAAACTCACATTGTAAATTAAACCATTCACTAAAAACCAGTTTAGAGGGGAATTAAAGGGGAAAAAGAACAGTTTTTTTGGAGACAAAATAAGGAGTAAATGTTTAAACCTCAGTCCTTCAGCTCCATTGGTGTGGTCTGTACGCATGATACATACAACTAGCCAGTAAGCCGGACAAGCTTGAAAACCAAAGAAATTCAGGTCGACAGTCTTGGTTAACGGTTTCTTACACGCACTTTGATAAATTGTCATAAAAGTGAAGCATTAATCAGCAAGAAATAATCCCCCCAGCCCCGCACGCACACATTTCAACATTTAATGGGTTTGTGTCGGTTACTGTATTGGTTACAAGTGTACTTTCGACACGGGAAATTAGTGTTCAAATTAAACATAAGGTTTCCACTTGTGACTCTACGATATATATCACATTTTCCAAAGGACTCACATGGGATTATAGGTGTGAAGCGACCATAGAAGCGAAATAAGTGAGACGGTCACTACAGAATGGTGAAATGGAACGATTTCAACGATGAACTGCTCGTCGTTCTGACGTCTGTTTTCAATTTGATTTGGAATGAGACTTTGATGAAATTTCATTCATTTTCCTATGATTCTATGAATGAATAAACTTTCCGGCTTCACTAAATGTTGAATAAGAATCTTTGACAACCTTACCAAACTTTGGTCAACTTTACCCAACTAAACTGTAATCACCATTTTGCTTTTCTACCTACACGAAAGTTGTAAAATAAACAGATGAACAAAACACAATTGGAATTAAGAGAAAAACAGACAAGGACGAAGGGAAACAAAAGGTAGCTTAAGATAAAGAAATGTAAAAACAGAGCTGAGAAGAAACAGCTTCACACAGTGCCAATTCGGAAAAGCCTTCCTAAAGATGGAGTAACAGCCCCAAGTGTGAAAATATTTATAGAGAGGATGGATGAGCTACAGAAGAATCTGGTCATGTATTAAACTACGAAGCCAAGATTACCGATGGCAAATGAATGAACCACTCAAGCGGAAAGGACAAGTCCTAGGAAAATCTAATCTAAAAAAATAGTGTAAAATAGAAAAAAGAAAATCTAATCTTGTTCTTGTTAAGTTTGAAACCAGTCTTCCCATTTTCCTCGCTTTGGTCCCACACACACGATGACACAACTGAAACTCGCGACCCAAAGCAATGACACATCTTACTGAGTGCGAACGAACCATCATATCATACAGACTAACACTGTGAAGTACGCAATAATTGATACCATATTTCTCCATGCTGTTGACGGTACTCAATGCTATGTATTGTTGAAAGCTGAAGTTAATGCCGATATTCATCGTCAATAAATTTGCAATACAAAATCTATTAAGATGCATTTGTCGATTTTTGCAACAGTTTTGCAGAGTTAATTAACCACGTTTATTAGTGATTCATCTTTACTTGTCGATTTATATTCATATGTATAGATAGATAAAATAAAACACTAGAACATATAATACATACTGATTAATTTAAAGGTAGTCGGAACAGAACGAGTCGTTGGAATGAATCGACAAAGTCATATGACGTGATAAAGCCACGCGAGAGAGTACGTTTTTCAAAAATGGATGTTTAAAAAACTTTCAATTATTCACTTGACAAGCTGTAAGACGACAAAACGTTTTGACACAATGTAGCAAGGCGTAGTAAAAACTAATATATATATATATATATATATATATATATATATACAAAAATTATATGGCTGTTAACGTTTTCGTTATGGTCAAAGGAAATCAAATTGTCAGTAAAAATGTAGCAATTTATTTCATTAACATGTTTCACTGAGATGGGTTCATCAGAATTTAAGTATATACAAAGTGTTTGGGGTTCATTTTTACAACAATTTAATTTTCTTACCGTGTTGCCTTGTCGGATAATTCGTATCCAAATACTGATCTCATATATATATATATATATATATATATATATATATATATATATATATATATATATATATATATATATGGGGGGGGGTGTATGTGTGTGTGAGTGATTTTTACTTTATTACGCTTGAGCAGTAAACACCAAGTATTTGAGAATTGCAATTTCTTCGCTATTTTAAAATACTTGGCATTTACCGTTCAGGCTTTATGACATCGTGAGACGTTGTTACTTAAAATAAGCATTTTAGTATTGTTCCATTTGAAATTGCCACTTTGATAAAGCCGAAAAGCGAAACATGTTAGAAATTATTTATTTAATGTCAACATACCCACACATACACACATATATTTAATGTCAACATACCCACACATACACGCATATTTTGGTAGCGATCATTCTTACCAAAATCATCCGTTAGAGTGCTCGATGACTTTTTAATAGTAAAAGCTGATACGTTTTGTCAGAGCTAGTACAGTAAAAAAAACTTGGGGAAAAAATCACGATATGGTATTTCCATGTTTAACACATGTCTTCATACATATAATCTGACTGAATACTTATGATTGCATTATATCATGCGAAACTCTATTTGAAATTACCTCCCATTGTAACGCAAAAGATGATTCACTCGGTCTAGGTAGGGTAAATAGATTAAAAGAATTAAAGAAGAATGAGATTGCTGCAGAAATCGAACCTGCGACCGATCTAAGCAGAGTCACTCATTCTCCGTGTAATAATGGGAGTTCATTTGAAACAGAGTTTCAGATGATATAATGCATTCTCATATATATATTATTGAGAAATGCAGGGATCGAACCCGTAACCGATTTATTTAATTGTTTTATCTAATTACGTTGTCAAGGTTAAATTGAACATTCGCTGTGTAATAACTTGTGATCATTCCAAATAAGACTTTTTTTTTATAAAACACAACACAATTATATATCTATATATATATATATATATATATATATATATATATATATATATATATATATATATATATATATATATATATATATATATATATATATATATATATATATATATATATATATATATATATATATTCACATATTGTTCCTATTCCATGTATGAACTTGAGGAAAGCAATAACAAAATAACAATGAACGAATATATTCACAAAAAGCAGAAAAGAGAACAGAAAATAATGAAGTAGAATGAAGAAACTGCTGATAAGGACACATTTTGTCTGTAGAAATAATGTCAACGGCCAAATATTAATATCATTTCACAAACGAAGAAGAAAAAAGAAAAGATTTCAAAGAGCAGACGATGAAGGACATTTTCAATTAAATGAAATTTTTCGTTTTTCCAGAAAAAATGTTCTCCCTTTTTTTTCCTCTCGAAGTCAAAACTGGAAATTCATATTTCTTCTGTTTTCTATCCGGGTACCAGACTTGTTCTTCGTACCATAATTAGACATCGTCAAACAAAACTGTCAACATAGGTTTCTTTTGTTTTCAAGTTGGTCTGGCTGGCTATGTATGTGTATGTGTATAACGCGTGAAGGCCGTACCAGGGCTGGAATCTTAAACATTTACTCCTTATAACATCTAGGAAAAATTTTGTTTTTTCTCATTCACTCCCTAAATAAGTTTTTTTATTTGGGAGTTCAATTTGGAATGTGAGTTTATACTGGTTGATCCCTTTTTGCGTCCGACAACGATCAGGCTTGTTTTTTTTTTTTTGTTTTTGTTTTTTGTTTTGTTTTAATTCGGACCTTTAAGAGATCACAGCCCAACAAAAGGCGAGAGAAGTAACTCATTCATTGGCCATCCCTTTTTCCTGTTTTTTTCAGATGATCATTTCAACACGGCAGGCTACCTAAAGACGTTGGTCACGTGACGGTTTCTATTGAGTGACAAACCAGACCTGTAGAAAATCCAATAAGGTGCATTATTTGAACAATGGAACGCATTCACACAGACATATACATGTTCGCGCATACAGACATGCACTCATAAATGAGCACAGATAGTTGCATATATGTATCCAGACGAATATGTAAATAGAAAGACAATGTGATACACCCTTGTGAAAATTAATTGAAACAAACTGGGATTTTTTACTTTTTCTACTCTTGTTCTCGGTCACACGCTAAAAAATCACCATTTTACCTTTCTTCCAATGGGTTTGGGATTACATCATCTGGTATAGGAAACTTCATTATTGTTTGGAGGATAATTTGCAATAATTGTGCATACACGATTGTTGCATCAGCTGACATTGCATCTGATTTTTTCAGAGTAACCCTATTGTTTCAATTCGTGTTTAAATGAGACCATTTTTTGCAATGGACTTGACATTCAGAAACGCGAGAAGATTGTTACTCTACACGAACACATAGGAAACATTCATAGGGACGTAGCAAATGTAGTTGATATCAGTCTTCAAAAATTCATTAATGATGAAAAGGTCTGTCAAATGCTAAGGAATATATAGTCAAAGAGGAAAATCATAGCCAGAGACGACGCAGACTTGGTTCGAGAAAGTCGAAAAGACCCTTGGAAGATAAGTGACGCATTATAACTCGATTCGAGAAGACATGAATAGAACTCAGTTCTTCTCCCATACGCAGACGACTTCTTGAGGTTGGTGGGAAAACCAGACGGACAATGAAAAGACGACTCCTGATAGAAGCAATGGAATAAAAACGCTGCAAAAGACTGAAGATGAGTATCATTTAGTGACGAGAGACATTTCGTTGTTCAAGGCCAGAGAAACCTGTCAGTTCATAGGCCACTAGGAGATTAAATTCGTAATTTCCACAACAACATACGTGAAACACTCCAAAAAGATTTTTGGTGTGCTTCAGCGTCAGCTTTTACGGCATTGACAGCTTGTATCCAGTCGAAGGAATGATGTGTTCACCACAATACCTGAGTTCTTCAAAGGAAAGTATTTCCACACCTAGAAAAGCCCTACCCTGTCGGATCTGGTATATTTCATCAAAATCTAGCCCCCGTACCACATGTCCAAAATGGCAAAAAATTTCTGAGCTAGTTTACTGAACTGGACAGGAGTGGCCCGAAAACTCTCTGGATTAAAATTAAGAATTTGCAAATGTCACCTCCGTCGAAAAGACTGTACAACCAAAGAGAAACTTATTCAGATTCATCACACTATTTTCAAATTTAGTTGACTCTATGCCAAACCTAGTCCCTATGCTCCTAAAAACCCAGGGTGCATATAAGGTACTTTTGATATATATATATATATATATATATATATATATATATATATATATGTGTGTGTGTGTGTGTGTGTGTGTGTGTGTGTGTGTGTGTGGATATGATTCATGTTGTAAGAACAAGAGAAATTAAAAATATTCATTTTTTTCACGTTTTCACAACTTGTTTCAATTAACTTGCGCAAGGGAAGGGAGTAAACCACTAGATGGAGGAAAGGAATGGGAGAAAGAGATAGAGAGTGAGAAGGAGAGATGGAGAGGGAGAGAGCAGGATGGAGGGAGAGACAGCTAAGAGACAGTTACAGAGAAGTAGAAACAAAGAAATACTTCGTGTTTTTTTTTAACAAATCACTCATGAAAATGAACTGTATTTCATCCTATGTTTATTGTTTCACCAAATAAACTTTGTCAGATGAAGCATAGCAGTAAATTATTCTGCTCCGACATTTACCAGGATTTACCAGAATTTGGCACCAACATGAGGCCAAAATCGGTGCATAGAAAAATAAAATTAATGCGAAGAAAAAGAATGGAACTAACTAACCAAAATGATATTCTGTCGAATTCAAAAGACATTTAAATAGGATACAGAATTCCCGGAGAATTTGGAAGTACTAGAAAAATTCATTATCAAAAAATGGTTCAAGTATGAATGATTTTAGAAATAACTCAGCTAAATTTAGATAATCCAAGATATAGAATATTTCATTAAGACAATTAGAATTAGAATTTAGGAGAAACAAAATAATAAAATGTGCCTCTGTACCGGTAAGATGGGGATTTTTTTTTATTAAGCATCATACATTTTTAAAACTTGATTAAACGTATATTTTAAGATTGAATGAGTATTTTTGATATGAACTGTTTGAGGAGATGCCAATAGAAGTATTTTTGTTTAAATAATAATAATAATAATAATAATAATAATAATAATAATAATAATAATAATAATAATAATAATAATAATAACAACAACAACAACAACTTTGAAAGAAATCATGCTAGAAGAACAACACTCCCCTCTCTTAGAGACAAGGACAGAAAGAAACTCGGAGAACTGACCGAACATGTCAACTGCCTCTTACAACATATCGAAACGAACATCCTTTTGGAATCAACAACTTAATTTACGCTGGAGCAAAAATGGTAACACAAAGTTTCACAACACGAGAAAGAACCCCAAATAATAAGAATAATCATAGGGAGGAAAAACCCTGCTGGGAAAGAGGATTAGAAAAACAGATCTCACAACTCCAGAGGGATTAAGTACTACTGAGAAATGCACCACATACAAACAGACCACGAGTAAGACTTTTGAACAAATACAAGATAACACAAAAAGGTATTCCCGCTGGAATGGAAGAGATACATCAGAAGATATTAGCCAAGGAGGCAAGGCTGTAGAGATACAGGCAAAAAACTGCCCAATATACACAAAACCGCACATTCCAAAACAACGAGAAAAAGTTTCACCAAGAAAGAAGACAGAACATTAAACCAGAGGCCACAGAGACCAAGAACAGCTGGAACAGCATATGGGGGCACCCAAAAAGACACAACGTAACCCTGCGATGGTTAGGAAACATGAAAAGAGAGCTTGAAGATATAGACAATGGAGAACCAATATTATTGAATGAAACCACATTGAAACACGCTCTTACGAAAATAGCCAACTGGAAAGCACCAGGTCCCGACAGGATCCGTGGATATTGGTTTAAGAAATTCACATTACACGACCGACTCGCCCATCAACTCCAAAGTTGCATAAATGAAGGCGAGGCACCAGAATGGATGACCAAAGGCTGAAACACCCTCATTCAAAAAGACCCTGAAAAGGGGAATATGGCAAGCAATTATAGACCAATCACATGCTTACCACTTATGACGAAAATCCTGACTGGACAAATAACGGAGAGAATGTATATATCAATGGAAAGAAGGGGACTATTACCTGACGAACAGAAAGGTTGCAGAAAAGGAACCAAAGGGGCAAATAACCTACTCTACATCGACCAGATGATCTTGAAATAAGTAATAAAAAGGAAAAAGAACATTGCAATGGGATGGATAGATTATAAAAAAGCGTACGATAGGATCCCACTTAGCTGGATACTCAGATGCCCCAGGATATTCAAGATCAGCGAACTGGTGGTTAGATTCATCGAAAATTCTATGAAAAACTGGAAAGTAGACTTGACAGCTATAGGAGAAAATTTAGCAGAGGTAAGTATAAAAAGAGGAATCTTCTAGGAAGACTCGCTGTCCCCACTATTATTTGTTCTAACTATGATACCACTCAATAGAATCCTGAAGAACAGCAAAGTATAACATTTTTCTAAAACAAAAGGAAAAGTCAACCACCTAATGTACATGGACGATATAAAATTGTTTGCAAAAAACAGGGGAGAGCTTGAGATGCTGTTCAACAAAGTAAAAGAATACAGTGATGACTTTGGGATGGAGTTTGGAATAGAAAAATGTGCAATCATGGTAATGCACAAAGGAAGGCTCACAATGGCTGAAGGAATCGTGCTACCGGACAACAGGAACATCATAGCACTGATTGCACAAGACCGATACAAATACCTGGGCGTTCTTGAATGTGACACGATAAAATGGGATGAAATGAAGGAGAAAATAAAGAGAGAATACCTTCGAAGGATAAGGAGAAGATCAGAAACCAAATAAAACAGCAGAAATTTAATAAAAAGAATGAACACGTGGGCTGTATCGGTAGTGAGATACACAGGACCCTTCCTAGGATGGACAAAGGAAGAACTCCAATCAATGGACAGGCGAACAAGGAAACTTATTACAATGCATAAAGCCTCTACATCCCAGAGATGACGCAGATAGACTATATGTTCAGAGAAAAGAATGTAGCAGGGGGCTCATCAGCATAGAAGACTGTGTCCAGAGAGCTAAAGCAGGTCTAGAAAAGTACGTGCAAGCAAAAAGTGAAGGCATCAAAAAGGGTGCACAAAACAGCGCAACAAACGACAAAGTAGAAAACAATGGAACAGCACAGCAAACAAGGAAAGAAAAATGGGAAAAGAAAAAATTGTACGGAGATTTTAAAAGACAGATATGAGATGTGGCTGACGAGAGATCATGGACATGGTTACAAAAAGGAAACCTGAAGAGAGAAACGGAATTGCTCATCATGGCAGCTCAAAACAAAAACATCAAGATAAATTATATAAACATAAAGATCGACAGAACCCCAGACAAACAGCAAATGCCGCCTGTGCAGTGAAAGAGATGAGACCATAAATCACATAACTAGTGAATGTAGTCAACTTGCCCAGAAGGAGTATAAGCACGGACATCATAGAATAGCAACGGTGATACCCTGGGAACTGAGTAAACAAATGGGATTCAACCATACGGAAAAGTGGTACCAGCATAAACCAGGGGCAGCTCTGGAGAATGGAAACCACAAATTACTCTGGGATTTTGACATCTAAACCGACCACTTCATCCACGCAAGAAGACTGGACTTGGTAATTGTAGACAAGAAGAGGAAGACCTGCCAAATAGTAGACGTGGCTGTACCTGCATACCGTAAAGAGGAAGGAAAGTGAAAAACGGGAAAAATATCAAGATCTAGCAAAAGAACTGAGGACGATATGGAACATGGAAGTCAGAGTAGTGTCAGTCATAGTAGGTGCACTGGGAACTGTCCCAAAGACACTGAGGGCAAGACTGGAGAAGATCGGGATAAAAAGAAAGATTGAGACTGTACAGACCACAGCACTGCTAGGAACTGCGTGGATACTGAGGAAAGTGCTAGAAATATAAAGACTGCAACACTAATTGTTAGCAGTGGCCCAACAGAGGAAGGGAAATGAAAGCGAAAATACGAACCACAGCACTGGCATGATAGGCGAGGGAGAGAAGAGATGTTGGCTGAAGACCTGAGGAGACTAATTGTCACTCTGCCGTCAGCAATCACCACTGGGCAACCGGTGTGAAACTCTAAACCGCAGCATTACTGTGATCAATGAGAACGAGGAGAGGAAGGCTGGAGACTTGAGGAGACTTGCTGTCACTCTACCTCCAGTGGTAACCACCAGGCAACCGGCGTGAGATTGCAAATAATAATAATAATAATAATAATAATAATAATAATAATAATAATAATAATAATAATAATGATTGTATTAGATGGAAATAGGTGGAAAAATATTGAGGAAATGGTCTGAAGACTCAAACCAAGATTTTGGTTTCAGACACATAGTCTTATAATTATTCTCTGAATCCTCAGATTTGGAAACTTGAAGATCTTCCAACAGAAAGTAGACATAGATATACATCGAAGGGAAGCATTGGTTCACTTTTCATAGTAAGTCATGGCAGAACAAAAAAGTCATGTGTGTAAAATATGGCGAGATATTTTGCAGAATTTGTGCCAAACATAGGATTCTCAACATAGGAAAAATCAACAAATCAATGCAGTTCGAGCAGGTGTATACGTGTGTGTGTGTATGTGTATGTGCATGTGTATATGTGTGTGTCTGTCAATGAGTTTTAATTTATTAGGATACTATTTAGTATTCATGTATGAATGTAGATCCATATGCGAGTGCATGTGTAAGATTGAACTTATTTTTGGGTGCGTGATATCATTCTGTATATCTTTGCTTGTGGAGGCGAGATCTATTGGTCTTTAAGAGAAACATTTCTGTGTGTATATACATATGCTTGTGGACGTATCCAATTCAAGGATATGATTATGCCTACGTAATTGTATATTCATCTATGCTTGAATGAGATTTTTGCGCTGTGTATTTATTCTGTGCATGTGTGTGTGTGTGTGTGTATGCGTATTATACTTAGACTTTATTTCATTCTGCCCACTTTCACGCATACCTTCACATATTTTGTCATATGGGCTCTAACAGAAAGTTATGGCTTGGCTTCGCAAACGAAGATTTTTTGATTGAGTTTTCCACAGCATTGGGACCATAGACAGTGGGGACGGTGTGCATCATGACCCTCCAGCTTGAGCAATGGAGTTATATGGTAAAGTGCAACTTGCCGTGGACAGGCTCAAAATTGAACCAGAGGTTTGCATCCTATGGCCCACCGAAGTGCCGTGATTAGGAGCAGGATCTTTGGGTCGGAGGCTTGACAGGAGATTCAGTCTCTTGGCATATGCTTGAGCTAGCTATGGAGGTTTGGCATTCCTTTGCAGGAGTATTCCAACAGTTTGGATAACCCATGGTTAAGCCCTAGGAAGTGAATATTCCATCGTTGGGTAATGCCCAAGCTGGCCATAGAGTTTTATGGTATGGTTATCTGCAACTCTAAGCAAGGATCCTCAGGACTAAACTCACACACACACACACACACATACACATATATATATATATATATATATATATATATATATATATATATATATATATATATATATATATATATATACATGAATATATGTATTAATATATTATTTAAAAAATATTGTATGTTTAGGAACTAATGTTTTTTTCAAGCTAGTTCCATCAAACACGATGGATAGTCTCATTTGCGATCGAGAAAAATTAATAAAAAAAAAGTTGATTCGAAGGGAAAGAGAGAGAGAGAGACAGAGACAGAGACAGAGAGAGACTCACCAAAGAAAAGACAGTGTAGCTTTAAACGAAGGAAGACTAAATCCTGTTGTAGGATGCCTCTTACTACTACAGCTGCAGTATACAGTCAACCAGCTTTATCATGTCACACACACAGACAAACACACACACATTCATACACACTTGCATCCATACGCAAACTTTCCTGGGGTAAGCAAATATATTGTTGTGCAAAGAGCAATCTCTGTTCACAGACTCCCACGCTGATAACCCTTCTCTATCGTATTACAAACACCAAAAGATACTTCAACTAACGCACGAGGAATTTTCAATTCATTATGTCATTTTCTGCAGTGGCTTGTATTCAGTCTCATGATGGATAATCTGGACTTTGATGGGAGAAAAGACACGAATGATGATGATAATAATAATAATATATCTATGACAAATGATCGAAAACGTCTTGCTGATTAAAATTTTGAAGGAAAAAGAAGAAAAAACAAGACTGTATTCTTTGATAGAACACACACTTCACCTTTCAAACTTTGAAAAAAAAAATTTTAAAAAAAATTAAAAGATAAAACACCAAGTTATTGGAATTTTGACGAGTGACCTTCAACATTTTGTGTCTCTTTGCAGAACGCACCAGAAACGTTTTCAAATTTGTTTTTGATTTGAATTTTGACTGAAAAAGATGTATACAATATATCGAAAATTTTCAGTTTTGTTTTATCATATCTATTATATATTTAAGACGAATCAAATCAATCTGTGTTTTTTCTTTAATAATAATAATATTATTAGTATCAATTATAATAATAATAAGAAGAAGAAGAAGAAGAAGGAGAAGAAGAACAAGAACAATAACAACAATAATTCATATGCAAACATACACATATTCACAGGTGTGCAGATAAATATACTACTGTATCATTCTCACAGTAATAATGATAAGTAATAATTAACAAGAAGTTAGCAGTAAAATTAAATCGAATCGGCTAATTATTATTGTTATATTTTTTAATCAAATATCTATATCGGCTACATAGGGGGAAATCGGCTATATGTAGCTGAAAAATGACTGATTTGGCATCCCTGTGTATATGCACTATAGTGATGCAAACACACTGGAATATTTACATTTAAACGTTGACTTAAATATCCATAAATTTAAATCCAAGGATCTATTTGCAAGTAGCAGCAGACCAAGCAGATGGGATGACATCAAGATGAATGACTAAAGAAGTTTCAGACATTTTCGTGATACTTCTCTTTTCTTATAAAACATATCTGTCCACACGCTATCCCCGAAAGTACTCTATGGCAGGAATATTTTCCGATTGAGAGATATTTATCCATTTCTCCATACATTTGTGTATACGTTGGTGAATATCCATCCAATATCCTCAGGAGTTCGCAATTGATTTTTAGGCTTGTGCCATCGCATTCAGTAATATGGATGAATTATGGTGAATAATGAATAGTATTGGTACAAAAAAATCACCAAAATTCTAGATATCCTAGGAAGAGAGCAAGGAGGAGGGAATGGCACCATGAGAGACCGTCCCGAGTGACACCACCCATAAGCCTGCCACTGTTTGCAAGCTAGTGCACACGCATATATGCATATATCAATCTGTTTATATAGAGATATAGAGAAAGAGAGAGAAAGATGAGTCTAGAAAGCTTTGCAGCTTTAAACATCAAAGACGTAAAAGATTTTAGAAAAAATTATGTCCATTCAGTCAAGTATTTCCAAATATTTGTTAATGCAATTAATGTAAGATTTCCAAACGGTCTTATGTTTTATAAAGAATTAGGTATTACAATACTGTGTGTGAAATTTGTCTTGTTCTGTGTGTAAGCGGCGATATATATATATATATATATATATATATATATATATATATATATATATTTATATATATTCATTTATTTATTAGATTGGACAGTTCATGTCAGACAGAATGTTATAATTGTAGAGATATTTTCTTTATTAGGAAACATATATCGTCCGGCACCGGTATCAACCAGTCACAAATCGAACAGTACCAGACGGAATATGTTCCATAATAAAAATGTCTCAGCAATTATCACGCACAAACACACACGTATAAATACATATACACTCACACACCCATCTCTCTCTTTCTCTCTCTTTCTCCTTCTCTCTCTCTCTCTATATATATAGGTATATTTTGCCATTTACACACACAATACGATAGTAATGGTTCTAATGAACATGCGCTCAAACACTCTAACACGTGTGCGATCGCATTACACCTCAAAGGCACATACATTCATGTACGTGTGTGTGTGTGTGTGTGTGTGTGTGTGTGCGTATGTATGCGTAACCCACAAAGCCGATTCATGACGTCGCTTGGTGGTTCCCTCGTGACTAATTTGAACGAAACGGTCCGGATCTTATTTTTGTCTCGGAATGTTTGCGAAACATTTGCGTTTTTTTTTGCACTTTTATTTATGAGTGACGTTTTCCTTCGTTTTACAAATACATTTGATGGATAAAATTCAACCTAAAAGTATTTTAACTTTCCTTCTTTCACATCAAGCAGGGATAAGTCGTGATAGAAATGGATTTGAGGAACTAGGTATACAATAATCGTGGGTTTGGGGGATTTATGTATACGGCGAAATCTCGATTAGCGGGTAATTGAACCAAGATTGCCAGTTTAGATGGGTTTATGTTTTTTTGTTTTTTTTCCGAATTAGTGACTCTAATGTTGAAAATATTCAGATTAAAAAAAAATTGTTCATATTTCAAAATCCAGTGTTGCCGATGGAGATAATGTTTATTTTTGATTTTTCGAGTGATTTCCAGAATCGAAAAATTGAAAAATCACAACTAAATCGACAACTGTGGATCAAACAGACAAAAATAGGAAACTGAGAAAAAGAATTACACCGTACCCTTTTGAATTGCCTTTTCCACCATTGAGAATAAGGCAAAGAGTAATTAAGTGGGAAAACAGAGTTACAACAGGAGTAATGGCGTTTTCAAAAGGCTGAACTGGGTTCGAAAAAGAGATTGATTTATGGTTCAATTTTCAAGAGATTCTTTTAAAAATATCCACAAGGAGCCTAGGATAATTAATAAAATTGCGAAGTTCGTGGATATAGTATTCGAAATTACAGTTTATCTGAACTGGCAACATTTATCCTAGAATCTCTTTTCAATACGTTCAATGAAATCTTCAATATAAATTTTCTGTTACCTCAGTCAATTATTGACATCAATTAGGATGACTTCCAACACATTCAAAACAAAAACTTTATCAATAGAACATGATTGAATTCCAGCGATGTCATACATATCATTATACCATAGAATTTTACATAAACACTGAGTTTTCAAACCTTGAATAAAACTGTTTCCATAACGACGTCATTGGCAACAACTAATTCCACATTACAACAGGGGCTTTCTTGATGTAGGTTTACCATTGTTTTCTTACACCAGTCTTTGTCAGAAGCTCTGAAGAGGTCCAAATTTTGGACTATTTCGTTTGCTACTAATGAAGAAATTTAGATGTACCAATCATCCTCAAGTATTTTCTTTTCAAAGTTGCCAACTTTCTTTACATCTATATAAATGTGTAAATTTCATTGTTGAAAACGAAAATCTGCCATCAAAACAAGCCCGAATGCATCCTATTGTAGTGAAAAATTCAAATATGAATAAAATACGTTAAAATGCTGTGTTTTTAACACAAGAAAAATGAAATTCTCCTGCTAAATTTCGATTAAGTGAACCCCTTCACCAAACAGTCAGTCTTACACCAAGATCTGTTATTCTACATTTCGTTTATAGAAAACAATTGTAAATCTCTGTATTAGGTTGATGCAAAATAAACGCGTTTTTTTTATTTTAAAATTCGATGTTAAATTTGGAATAAAGTATTATTCAACTCTGTTCATGCAATATTCAACTTTGAAGTGTGAATTTAAGTTGAACGTTTTCTTTTCACTATTTATTCTGTGATTCTATTCATGTCGGGGTTTCAAAATAAAAGATGAAAAAAAGAAATTCGAGCTATTTTGTTGTATGACTTCAGAATGGGACGTAAAGTGGTGGACACTGCTCGCAATATTAAACAAGTATTTGGCCAGGATATCGTCAACGAACGTACAGCTAAACAGATTCAAAAAATTTTGAAACGGAGACGAGAGCCTCGCTGACTTGGACGTTCCTCTATGATCGACGACATCCAATGAGAGGCCATTATTGAATCAGACTCACGCAAAACAACTCGAAAAATTGCAGAGGAACTAAACGTTGACTGTGAATGAAAATCAAAAAAAGCTTGCCAGTCACACGGATGACCCTGCAGAAATTCAACGAACTAGACTACGAAAATTCACCTCGCCCAACGAGTGAATATTCTTTGAGGCATACTAATAAATTTAGGTGTAACAAATTAGAGAAGTTTTTGTAAGTCTGTCTGAGTAGAATTTTTCAGAGTGCCTACTATACTCCCCTCCAACCGTCAACCAGTTTTTCATGCATTTCGACCATTTCTTGCAAGGAAGATCTCCAACAACCAAGCAGCACTTCAAAACGCCTCCATTGACTCTACTCGCTCAAAAACTCGGTTTGGGGCATTTGTTTGGCAAGAGCCGATTAGAAAAAAAAAAAAAAACAAAACAAAAAGGCTTCCTGATTGAATTTTCGTTGAGTTAATTATAACATAAAACTGGACGAAGCAGACTTGAAAAAATCCATGAGATTTTCTTACAAAATAACCTTCTCATAAGAAAAGTCATTCAAAATTGATCATATTTGAATTTTTCTTGAGTTTTCAATAGTTCTCAAAATGACAAAAATATATCTTATTAATTAATCTTCTTGTCGAAAGAAGCGGCAAAAGGAATCACACAAACTTTCATTTTTTGTAAATGAAAAAAAACTTGGTTTTATACATTTTGTAGATAAATAAAATATAAATAACTGCGTTAATTGAATTGTTCGAACGGTCATTTTTTCCCGATTGTTAGAAAATAAAATATACCGGGGAATATTTAGCAGAGCGTCCTCGCCTCAGCAACAACAGATCCTATGAAAAAAAAGCACTTTATCGGCAAATTCGAGGTCTGTACACCCAACTCAATAAAAATCGTTGTTGACTAATAAAGGCATAACCCTCCCCCCAAACACACACACTTCAAAGAAATAATTAAGAAGGCGAGTTGTGCTTTATCTCTATACTTAGTAAAAATTACTGTTTTCTGGGGCTTGTTCACGTATATACCTTACTTGATCTTTCTGCGTACCTCTGCCGGCACAAAGGGAATTAATGATCTCTTGTACAGGCAGCAACACTCTTGAATGATTGATAGTTAATACTTTTCAATAGAAGCATATTGTTACGGCTGAGACGAATAAATACATATCCTTTAATCGTGTCAATTAAGATGATGAACCCATCTCAGCATTTCTTAATAAAACCTTCCAACTGTAATCGGAAGTATGGCTACTGCGCCCACGCAAGAATCTCATTATTAGAAACCATCAACCGATGCTGTCATAAAAACTATCAACATAAATTTCTTCAGTTTTCAAGTTGGTCTGGCTGGCTGGCTGGCCAATTTTTCAGTTCATGCGACACCCTTTGTAGCTAAATTCTTTAGTTTGTGTCCAGCAGGATTCAGGCTTGTCTTTTGCAAATTCAAACTTTTCACAGCCTAACTAAAGGCGAGAGGAGTAACTTATTCATTGATCACCTATTTTCCTTCACTTTTCTGATTGATCATCCCCAACACAGCATACTGCCAAGAGAGTTGGTCACCAGAGGATTTCTACAAATAGATAACTTAACATAATTACCGACTGAAATAATATTTTCGTGCTAAATTGACTGCTACTAAACGCCAGATAAAAAGTGCCAAAAATTTGCCCAGAAGATGCAATAAATGGCAGAAAAAACTTGCCAAAAATGGCATCAATGATTCAACACACCTGCGCTAATTTAGCCCTTTTTCGAACTGCTAAAACAAGAAACACGCTGAACTTAGCGCAAAATCTGTGAAACTTTACCTATCTCAGAAGATATTGTGCTGTCGCGTTCATTTAAATTCCGTTCTGGTTTTTGTCCCCACGAATGTGACAACCGACAATCTCACACTTAACCTGTCAACTTTGAACTTCTCTGTTGAGTAAGACGAAGTGAAATAGAGGCAACGAATCATTCATCGACTCTTTCTTGCCCTTAAAACACTTGTCCACTTGATACTTCCTCAAGGAAATTTGTTTGGTGAGACGAAAACGAATTATACGCCTAATTTTGTTTTGTGAAACGTTGATTAACACGGAAACTGTTTAGAACCAACCATGCTGCACTCAATGCATCTCATAGTGTACGTGTGTATGTGTGTGTGTGTGTGTGCGCGCGCGCGCGCGTGTGTGTGTGTGTGTTGGCACGACCCTACGTGTGTGTGTATGAGTTTGTGAGATTATTTCTTGCTGATTAATGCCTCAAATTTATGACGATTTATCAAAGTAATACAACGACCCTCCCTTTTTTTTTTACTAATGTTAATGGCCTCAAGGCGTACAGTTTCTACTTTAATCACGAAGTTATGAGGGCCATTAATCTAATGTCGAGATGTTATTTTCAATTTCACTCAGATCGAACTGGCAATATCGATAACAAAGTCGAACAACTTCAGGTGAAAAAAAATAAAATGCCAATTGCTACAGAATGAGAAAACGTTTGATTGCCTTGATATTGTGACGAAAAAACGACGCAAGATTGAATGTTAAAAGTTAATTTATGATCTTCAATTGATTTTTTTCTCCTTAGAATCATCATCATCATCAACGAGATTAATTGGCGATCGACTACGTTGGTAACAGCCACGATCATCTTTTACTCTAATAATCGAATCGTCCGTTGTTAAGGTAAAAAAAGAGAGCAAATAGAGTTTAAGAGAACGAAGAAAGAAAGATAAAGGGCGGAAATAATTCTAATGATACGTCGCAAACACTATTGTCTCCGTACTGTGAGCACAAAGAAAAGATGGAAGAGATAAAGGAAGAAAGACAGAAAGTGAATTAATTAACTTTCTCTCTTCCATACTCCTCCCTTAACATATAACAGCTATTCCAATCGCTTCCTTTCTTTCTTTCTTTTTCCCCCTCTCTGTCTCTTTCGCTTTCTTTCTCTTTCAAACTACCTTTCTTTCTTGTCTACTCTTTCTTCTTTTGTTAAAGCGTGACGTTTTTACTTCTGAACATCGTTCGAAAAAGGATTAAGTTTGTTTGTTTTTTTAATTTAAAATGCTGTTTTAAAAATCACAAGCCCCTAAATGGAATTTCTTATTAAAATAAACGGATTCATATGTTGTTGACTCAAAGTAAATTTTACGTTTTTTTTTTGCTTTTACTTATGAATTTGTGTTTATTGTCTCGAATATTTATATTTCATAACGCTAAATAATTAAACTCAATAAGAGGCAGAAAAGGAAGGGAATTTTTTGGCCGTATGCGTGTGTGAAACGAACTGGTTTAGAAAGTAAACGTTTTTGTTGTTTGATATGAAACGAGAGAGAAAGGGGGGGCATTTATTTATTTCTCAATTATCTCTTGAATACGGGTATCCCACTATATACATTTGCTAGCTGAAAACTGTCGATTTACTACTACTACTACTATCATTATTATTATTATTATCATTATTATTATTGAACCACCGTAGCCACCAAAGGTGGCCTAGGATTCTATCCTTTTTTTAAAGATATATATATGTGCGTGTGTTTGCATATTTATGTGTCCTAGCGTTCCAGGCCATACTGTTTTGTCTACAGACTTGAAATTGGCCTCAATGCTCCATTACCCCCCCCTCTAAAAATGACAATTTTGGATTTTTGAAAGAAAACTTTCTTGGCCTTTTTAAGTCCTTATTTTGAAGGGTTTATAAATAACATCTAGTTTCTCCAGAATGTTACAAAAAAGATTTTATTCTGACCATATTTATTCTTAGATGGAAATTTTTTTACATGGCTCTGAATTTTGACGCTACGGTTGTTCAATCATTGAATGTGATGGCAAGTTGTTGTTGTTGTTGTTGTTGTTATAATTATTATTATTATCATTATTATTATTATTATTATTATTATTATTATTATTATTATTATCCAGTCTGTAGATATTCATTTGTTAGAAAGGAGTTTCTGATTTTATTGAGTTCTCATATTGAATAGATTTAGGATTCTGTGGAGCTGAAAGGAGGACAAAATGTCTAAAAACTCTTAAGAAAAAACCTAGAAACTCTTCAGATTCTCGTGAAAGTGACACAAGATAAATAGCAAAGTCAATTTGTTTCTATGTACAGCGTTGCTTGAAGTTGGTTATCTTTGTTTCCAGTCTTGGCCTTTTCTAACGATACAAAAGACGCTGATAGGGAGTGTCATGTAAGCAATTTGTTTTCAATTGCTCGAGTAGCACCCAATCATTATTTGAATTAGGCAACGACAATGATCGTTATGTCATCACTGACCTCGTTAAATTCCGTTAAGATATTGCCAGTTCACAGTCTTCCAAACTAGTGTTGCCAAATCAAGAGTTTTTTTCGCGCTAAATCGACCTCGGAAAAGCATCAAAAACGCCAAAACGCGCTAATAAAGTCGTTAACCATTATATGACCATTATTAAAAGCTCAAAATGACTAGATTTAGTTGGTTGCAAGATGGCTGAAAATTTGAATTTTCGTGCTGCTAAAACAAGAAACTTCTGCTAAAAAAGCGCTAAATTGGCAACACTGAGAACGAAATTTCATAAGACATAAACTGGATTGTGATGTCATCACTGACTTCGTTGAATTCCGTTAATAGTAGTTCGGGAGCTCTAAGAAAAAAACCCAGGTAAGTTAGGTAAGTTAGGTAGGTAGGGAGGTATGGTTACGACTAAATCGCACTGGATACACTGGTCCTTGAACGATCATGAAATTAAGCAACGTCGAGCCCGGTCATTAGGCAAATGGATGACCGTCTGGGAATACCAGGTGCCGTATGTAACAACAAGATTGCTTTGCGACTGTCTTGGCCAACGAACTACCTCCGATCAACAGAGCATCTTGGCAAGCTAGGACCAGATGATGCACCCAGTCCTTTCTTCAAGTACCAGGTGCACCATGGGGGAGGGGTACATAACAGTGTGTTATCTTAGGAGCCGCCCTAATCGTATTCATGTATGTTTGCATCGTCGTGCTTATATCTTCTTCCAGGGTGTTCCAATGTTAGGGACATGCGAGTCATTGTTAGTAAGATCCACCTCCGGCTTGCTAGGCCCGTCGAAGCTTTGTTCTGTTTATGGTACCTGGTATTACTCAATTGTCACCAATCTAATTACTGATTAGGCACCAGATTGCGATCTTACGAGAATCGGTGTATCCGAAGTAATTTGTTAGTGACCCCCAATCTCCGTCCTTGCGCAGAGTACTTGATGGATAGGCATTGATTACCATCTTTTAAAAGTCTTTGGCTCAACTCGATGGATTCAACCAAGGCCTACCGAACCGTAGGAGGGCACTCTACCACTGGACCATGGTGATCAGTGAAGCAAATGCTATGCATGTAAAGTCTACGGCCTCCAAGTGCTAGAGGAATCGAAAAACAAAATGTAACAGGGAATATTTAGAAAGCTTAGCTCGGCTTGCACCCCCAACACCACAATCATGGTGCTTTCTGCGAGAATCGAAGCCACTGACTCGTTAACGACAACCCTATAGTAGGCACACAGCATATCATGAACCTTAGGTGCATCAATGTTGTAAATCATTAGTTTATGTGTTCTGATCAGTTTATAAACTGGGAACGGCTAGGCAACGAGACCCCATAATACAACACGACGGTGACAGCGTCAAATTCTGCAAAAAAAGAAAGAAAAGCAGACGAGTGAAAGGGGGGTTATTAAAGGGGGGGGGGAAGTTGAAATCCACAGTGTAGACTTTTTAGACTTTTTTTGTAGTTGCATCTAGTTGTTAGAAATTGCTATTTGAAAACTATCTTTATCCATGTTTTTTGACACTATTCTAGATCTTAACCTGAAAATAAATATGTCAAAAAACCTTAAAATAAATTTGACATTTTATCTCAGTGATCTTTTGGTTTTGGTGGGAAAAGCTAATAATTCCAAACGGAAATGATTCGGCAGCGAAAATAATTGCTGGTGAGTCCATTCAATTAGGTTTTCTAGAATGAAATGTAATATTATATTGCTTTATAGAGCTGCTTTATCTGATGTCATATTTCTCTATTCATAAAAATTGTAAAATAATATTTTACACATGCGTGGCAGAAATAATGCAAACGTTTAATGACACCACTCAGCGAATATAGCAAAGCTTATGCAGTCACACCTTTATCTAACAATGTTTCAGCTCGTGACCTCGTCCCCAACGATCAAAATCTGCGCATTGTGACGCCTCTTCTTGATATGATTTCAGGGTATTGATTACATTGAAAGTAACAATGTACAGTGAATGAAAGTTTCCATGTATTCATTTAATAAATCTCGCAAGTGATATCATACGTTACATAAAAAGTTAGTTTTAATAATAAGAGCGGAACATATTTGTGAAAAAGGTCAACTTAATTACATTATATAATACTATCAGTTGTGCATAGGGTTGGTAATAGAAATATATAACGTAGGGGGAGGTCGCGATAATGGCTTAAATACTTTAGATTTTGCCCTTCTGGGATTTTATTTTGGTATTTAAAAGAAATTTAAGCGAACGCTTAAATAATTAGGAATATTGTGAGCAGATCTGGAACATAACCATTTTTAAACAAAAAGCTTTGTTGAATAAAGTACCACGTGACTCGAAAAATCTGAAATATGAATGTATTAATATAGTGTATTGTAGTTAATTTCACCCAGCGAAGAAATGTAATCTTGATCGGTAAGTGATGCAAGCAAGAAATTTTGAGTTAATATAAGATATAGGACAATGCATTAAAATATACGATTGTGCTCTTAATTATTGGACGGTTGGCAACATTAAATACTTATCACAACTTACTTTGAGAATATTTTTCATCATTATGAAGAATGAACATAGAATGAGAAATATTAAATTTGTATTGTTAGAAATATTAATGAATTAACAGGACAATCATAGGAACCAAACTGCAAAATAAGGTTGAAAGGTAATTGAAAGTAAATCATTTGTGCAGGTCTTAATCATTCATTTGCCTGTTGACAATATTAGGAAGAGACGGTTTCTGTTTATCAACAACTAAAATTCTTGAAGACAATTCATTTTGAAATATTGCTTTTACATATTTTCATAATTTTACAGTAACAAGTAAAGGCGTCAAAATGCACAGATTTTGAACATTTTGAAGGTGGTCCTGATTATAAAAATTTGAAAATTAATAACTCATAGAATTTGGATTAGACACTTTTATCAGCAGATGATAGTGTCCAATCCAATTTTCTTCCATTGATTCTCTTATATCTTTTTATTTACTTGTTGTTTGTAACATCGAATGAGCGAGGGCGTGAAACATTACTATTCACTATCGGGACCACCTTTCCTTTCATTGCACCAAAAAGGCGTTTTTCGTCCATTGCTTTTTACAGACAATAAAATATTTTTACGTTTTTGTGCGTTCGTAATACAGAGCAGACCTAAGATATAAAACACCATACGCCACTGAATGCAAGTACCGAAGAAATTACGACAGTAAAATATCATTGTGTTTTATGCGTGAATTCATTTTCGGACATTAAGTTCATAAAGATACAATGATGTGTATTTAGTAGTATTAAATTTCTACGATGAAGACAAAACGTTTACGCAACCATAAAAAGAGTAATAATGATGTGTTAATATTTGAAATTCACTACGTATCAATCCACAGGGGGTGATACAAAGCAATAGAAGACCAAAAGGAAATACCACTGGTCATAAGGAGTTGCAGGCGGTCGAGTTTTGATTGAATTCATAATGTGAAAGCAATCAGATTGATATTTCAGCTGCTTACAAGCATAACGCCCTTTCTGCATTGGTATTTCTGAAATTCATACACACCCAGATACTCAATCCTCTTGCCCAAGATTAAAAGAAAAATCGACGGAGATTTGGATATCAATCTTCAAATCCACCCTCTCTCTCTCTCTCTCTCTCTCTATATATATATATATATATATATATATATATATGTGTGTGTGTGTGTGTGTGTGTGTGTGTGTGTGTGTGTGTATGTGTGTGTGTGTGTGTGTTTGAGTACATATAAATATATATATATAGAGAGAGAGAGAGAGAGAGCGAGAGAGGGAGAGACAGACCGACAGAAGTGTCGCCTAAAGGCAATTGAACCAATCGCTCTCAATCGGGTACCTGGTCTATAAGAGCCTCTCACTTGGGTATAATTTAGTCTCGTCAAATACTCACAGAACCACATTGCAGATGAACAAGGTGATTTACAGAGAACAACAGCAATATTAATTTTCTTCTAAATTCCTAGAGATTCAACCATGTTTGTTTACACTTTTGAATTAACTTGAATTAACTCACGTCAATCAATTACAGGAGAGCGTAAAAAATATTTCTGTGAAATTTTCAGGCACACATTTTGATGGCTTTCCATTGTACCATAGTGTTTTAAAGTTTATTCATATTTCTAAGATTCTACGGACCTTGACTGTTAACTAAGAGCCCAGCAAAGATCTTTCCAATAGGGCCCGCAGTTCCTATGGCCGATCTTGATAGAGAGAAGGTATGGATGATTCAAGGTATAGGGAAAGATTAGGAAAATTGGGCCTCACAACACTGCTTGAACTCGAAATGATTGAAACTTTTAAAATATTAGATAATTATAATAATTATGGTAAAAACTTATTTATCCTGTCTAATAGAACAAATAATCTAATAAAACGTCCCAATTATCTATGAACTTCTTTAGCGAAAAAGTTGTGCAAAATTGGAATAAATTGCCTGAATATGTGAAAAGCAGTATCAACAGCTTTGAAAATCGTATTGACAAATTTTGAGAAAATGGCATAAAAGATGGCATAAATGATCAATATTGGGAATTCTGTAAGAAAATCTTTAAAACGATTAGAGTTTTCAAGTATGCAGTATAGCAAGCCAATGAACATTGAGGCGATGTTAAACTGGAATAAGATTGTTAAATGTTGACAAGACACTATATTATGAGATGCCCATAAAGGCTTTATATATATATAAATCTGCATACATTCTTTATAATATTTGCATGGTCTCGTGAGCGATAATGTATTCACTTAAATGAAAATGTATAAGTTTCTATCTGAGGAAAGAGTACGTGGCGACCCAGAAACTCTATAGCAATGATTCTCTAAGTTGCGGTAACAAATCCCAAAGGGGTAATTTCAGGTTTTTCTAATACTTGTATTTGTTTTCACTACACTTATACATTTTTGTACTTTAATGTTCTTTTTAATAAAAATACATTTTTCACTTACCTAAATGTTTTATTAGTTTGTTCAATTTTGCTCGTGGGTTATGAGCATTTTTACAATTCTGGAAAGAGGTCATCCCATCTAAGAGGTTGGGAACCACTGCTTTATCGTCTAGGTTTTCCATACTGAAAACATGCTCCAGAGAAATAATTGGCCCTCGACTTATATAACACCAGGATCTGTTGACGAACAAACAAACAGATGATACCAGCCAAAGAGTTACAATTTCTACTTTACATTGGGGGTGTGGCTGGAAAAATATTCTGAGGATCTGTGGCCTGAATAATATTGTGGAATCAATTGCACTATACTCTGAAGCCAGAAAAAAATGGCACCCCACTCTGACGTCTGAAAATTCAGTCGTGATAGGAAATAAAAAAAATCCTACATCAAGGCTAGATGGATTATATGGAGAGTGTGGTTTAAGCACCATTTGAAAAAAAAATGTGTTTAATCAAATCAAAAATCAAATTCTGGATTTGAATTTTTAAATTCTATTGCAACCTTTTTTACACATATATATATGCAGTCTATAAGGTTTTGATGAGGTTTTGGAACCACACTTTCCGTACACAGCCATAAATGGTTATATCATTTGAACCAAATAGGCATTGAGCACTTGAAAATTGACCAAATTGAAATGCACTCAAATGCTTTAACACCGGATGACGTCAGCTGGAACGTCAGCAGTCTTACCAACATAAACATATACCACGTGCCATTTACTGCTTTCAAAGCACAAAAAATACTTTTAAAAATTACTTTTTATTTTCCTGGGGATAAATAATTTTCAGAGACGTGTTTAGAAACAACAACCTTTTTTTTCTTTAATTTTTTGAATCAAATGTTCGTCTTCTTTGATGTAGTCAGATTGAAAACAGTGAAATAAGACGTGGTATATTTTTTTATGTTGGTAAGACTGTGAACGTAGTAGCTGACGTCATCCAGTGTTGCTCATCAATCTTTTCGGTTCGTTAAATAACGTCTCGAGACTTTCAACTCAGAGAATTCTTCCATTCCTGGTTGATATTTTCAAACTTGCCTGATGAAGTTTTTTGAGCGATCGAGTTTTACATGCTCACTCATCGTTGCGAAACTAGCCGAACTTTTTTTATACCTCATTGTTCAGGAACTGAATTTTGCTTGATGATTCAAATGATTAACGTCCGCCTAACTAAATGCATTTAATGCAAGTATACTTAGGACTTAGGAGTATGCAACATAGATTAAAGGAATTAACTCATTCACAATTATGATCACTAGGGAGCCATTATGATATTATTTCTTATCCTTATATATATGACACATAAAACACCCAGTCACTACCATACCAAAGCTGTAGGGATATGATGTAATATATATAGCCATAAATGTTTATATTATTTATATTAATCCAAATAATAATATTAGTATTTATTCCACAATTACTCAATAAAAAGTTTCAATATAACGTGACACATTTTATACTCATTCTGTAGGATCATATATCCATTTTTTATTTACATACATATATATAGAAAATCTTATTTAAAATTATCTTCCGTCATTACGCGGATAATGTATCACTTGGCCTAGACAACGTAAATAGAAAAAACAATCGGAGAAAATGGGGCTGAAATTGAACCAACAGCGTTGCATTGCTCAAACCAGTGCACTAAACAGCCGCTGGTAATGCAAAGGCCCAAATAACTGTTTCCACTCCTGATTCTCATTTCGTTTATTTTTGGTCTATATCTGCTTTCAGCGCAACAATTATGTTATTACAAAATGAATAATCCGATATATATATATATATATATATATATATATACCAAAGAACAAATCAGTAATTCAATAGCTGATGTGTGATGGGTCCATTTCATAAAGTGCTCGATACATTCAGCATTAAGTCAAGCAGAGCTCTGAATATGATGAAATGATGGATTTGCTACACATACACGTTCATGTTTCTGCACTGTTTAGGCGTCTTCAGGCGAATGATTTATTTTGGATTCCTATTTAGGGCGTTATTAGCATATGTCTATTTTCCTTGGTGGAAAACCTTCATCTTATTCTATTTATATTTCTTTTCATTTTCCTTTTCCTCGTTTAGTTGTTTTTCTCCGTTGGTATTTTATTTTCCATAGGAGAAGTACGTTGGTGGCTGGTTGTTATGAATTACTGGGGGGGGGGTTCTGGCATTTTCTTTATCAGTGTGTTGTTAATCCATCAGCTTTTTGTTGCATGTTTCCTCTCAGGGAGTATTCTTTTCCTACTTTGATCTGCTACTTATTTCTTTATATTCAATTATTTTTTCAATTCTTGGTTGGTTTACATTTACATTGACAAGGTGACAAGGTGATAAGGTTGTTCTTAAAGTGGCTGGAGGTTTGATAATACTAATGATATTGAACGAAACAACTATGAATAAGGAGAGCAAAAGCCTCACAGACAATTTAAAAATCTGCAATAGAATAGGATGATTACAGAAAAAGATGCTTATATACTCATGAAGGACCACAAACCCACTAGCACACTAATTAACACCACTAAATCTCTGATAGGAAAAAGTTAGCTGGAATATACTAGAAAACAAACCGTGACATCAAACAACAGCTATAGTTAAACCGACATAAGGAAAATATTCCCTAAACTAATAGAAAAACACTTCCCCTAAGCAACCCACACTGTGAAATATTCAAAAAAGACAAACTCAAAATTAGTTATAGTAGTATGGACAACTTCCAAAGGATCATAAACAACATTACAATAAAGTAACAAGAAATACTAGTTGAGAAAATATAAATAAACCAGATTACAATAGTACAAAATGAATGTCTCCAATCAAATATTGTGCATCAACCTGAAATGTGATATACGAATATCTAAAACACATTTTGAATTAAAATTAACCAACCATACACCATTTTTTTCTGAAGACGATAAATACAGAAACAGTACATCACTATCCACACATTACTGGGTCATCACAAACAGCAACCTTACACCCACAGTAAAATGGAAAATATTATAAAAAAGACACGTATGCCAGAATATTGAAACCCAACGCAACCTATGCCTAAATGAGAAATTTTAAATTCTCACCTTTGTTTAAAAACAAAAAACAAAACAAAGTTACTAATTTTAAAAAAGTGAAGTAGCTCACATACAGGTATACAAAAATCAATCACTATAGCTATCTTCTCGTTATTATTAGTTATAATAGTAGCAGCATTACTATTGACATTACAATTAGTATTATCAACTCCCAAACCACTTAAGCAAGAACCTAATCACCTTCTCATTTTAGATATATTGATTGCAAATCCACCAAGAATGAAAAATGATTAAACATAAACATTCAAAATCATGTAAAAGGCAACCCTGACACTAGGAGGCAGATAAAAATAAGAGAAGAATACTCTCTGAGAGGAAACATACTGCAAGCAGCTGATGGATTAACAACAGACTGATCGAGAAAGTGTCTGAAACATCCTCAGTTATTGAGGGAAAAAAGAAATATAGATAGAATAAGAGGAAGGTTTTCGATCCAGGAAAATAGACCCCCATAATGTCGAAAATAGGGATCCAAAATTAATCGAATCATTCGCCTGAAGAAGCCCAGACGTGTTTGTGTAGCGAATCCATTATTTCTTATTTCTTCATATGTATGTACGAGTATTAGAATGAAATGACAACTCAGAAGACCTTGAGATTTCTTTATTTATTTTGACTGACTTCTACAGAAAAAAAGTGATAGAGATGTAAGTAAGTATCTTTTATGTAAAGTCCGTTTCTGGTTGCACTTCGGTTTAGTGATTAGTTATTAAATTAAGTCGATGTGTAGAATTTCAAATAGGAGAGATTCAGATGGATTGGCGAAACGTCAAAATGAAATAAATCTCATTCACACTGGTCACAATAGTATATATACATATATACTTATAAAGGATATAAAAATCATATATGAGCGTGTGTGTGTGTATTTGTAAGATTCATTCAGTGAGGTGCGTTTTTTCTCGTGGTGTGGAAGCAAACATTTTCTTGTATGTCATATTTTTTACTTATATATATTGCTTCCAGTAAACGATTCAAAAGTACATTGGGCTGTCAAACGAACCGGGTATACATAAACAAATTTCCATTCGAAAAATAAGGAAATTAAAAAAAGAGGAAAACGGGCGATAAATGAATAAGCCACTTCTCTCGCCTTTTCTTGGACAGTGTTCACTGAAAAAAAAATTTCAACAAAAAAAACAAAAAACAAAACAAAAACAAAACAAAAACAAAAAACAGCTGACTCAAACTTGGGGATCAGTTTAAGATGAATTTACAATGTAAACTGAGCCTCCTCTAAAATCCTATCAATGGGTAACATTTTGAGAAAATGAAAAAGCCTTTCTTTCTGAACATAATAAAGAAAAATGTTTCAACTTTCAGCCTTGAACACGTGATATACAGTCAGTCAGACAGACAGTCAGACAGACAGACAGAGAGACAGACAGACGGACACACAGACAGACTGCTTGAAATATGAGGAAACGTATTTTGACAGTTTTGGTTGACACTTTCTATTATTAACCTGAATAATTAATAGAATTATTAGCCACACATACACACACCCACAGAAGTACTGACAGGTATTTGCATATGTATATGATAGCTGTACAACTCTTGTAATTAAGTGGTTCCTTTTATATTGAGTTTATTGCAAAAAGCACCATAAATCAATCTTAGTACCAGACTTACTTTCGTTCAGATAAATCAAAAACTGACGTCATTGAAAGACTTTTGATCTATCTGTTGTCATGTCGTCTCTGTGTTCTGCCTTTCTTCATTTTTGTGGTCTAATTACTTTTATGATATCATTCCCCCTAGTCCTTTCGCAGATCCTAACATCGCTCTTTCCATTGTCCTCTTTGCGATTCTGTGTTTGATTTGGGGTCGTTTTGTAAGTTTCCAGGTTTTGCACTTCATACTTTAGAGCTGGTACTCTGCATTGGTTGTTTACCGCACGCTGTAAACACGGTGGTAATTTACTTTTCAGTGTGTGTCATTAATTATGCCAAATGCTTTCCAGCCAATCGTTATGTGCAATATATATATATATATATATATATATATATATATATATATATATATATATATATATATATATATATGTATATATATAATATATATATATATATATATATATATATACACACAAATCAGAAATGCAATATGATATAATAGATATATTGCAATATTTGATGTGTGATGGGTTTAAACACACACACACACACACATACGCACACACACATACGCACACACACACACACACATATATATATATATATATATATATATATATATATATATATATATATATGCGTGTGTGTACGTGCATTCATGTATGTGTATAGATATATACATATACATATATTTATATGCATATGTATCTTCTGTTTTGCCAATTTTTGTTTTTATCACCTTCCTTCCCACATTTGTCTGTATGTCCATCAATCTGTCTGTCTGTAAAGCCTCATCTTCTATTCAACATTTGATTTATGATCTCTTTCCCGCCAAACCCGATGTCATCCATCACATTCAAACGTCATCAAGTGAAAAACGTCATCACGCCCTTTGCACCCCTAACCATCTCCTTCCCCACCCTCATGTCGCGTATTCCTTCTCACGTTCAGACACCTGCCACCGAGAAAATCAGGAATACGTAGGTATTTTGTGCAAAAATGGCCGTTATATGATATACAGGTAACATTTACGATTCAACGAGATTGGCTACCCCAGGGTCTGACTCCACGCTGATAGAGGTTTATAAGTTCTCAAAATGTATCGACTTTTGTAAAAAAACAGTTTCCCTAAACTGAAAAAGATCTTTAAATTTGACCATGGAAGGGAACTTGATAAAATAGTATCTAGATATTTTTCTAGATGAACGGTATGAAATTCTAGATAATTGTAGATATTATTTGGGGCAATTCAGATATCTATTGACACTAGCGTCCATAGCTTTCCATTTTATCGTTTTCTCTTCATGTATTTATTTCTCTCTCTTTCTGCTTCTTTCTTTCCGTCTTTCTTTTTTCCTTTCGTTTTAGATTTTTTCGCTTTTTAGTCTTAACTGGAAGTCTGATATAGTCATTGTTGTTAGGTAAGTAAAAACTCAATAGGAGTTTAACAAAAATAGACGTCTGTAGCAACTGTAGAAAGTTATTTTACAAAACTAAATATCAAGTGATATTGCAGCCACCGAATTCGAATGAATAAGAGAAAGACTTAGTCACGCCGTTTTGTATTCAGTTTTTTAATATTGTCGACAATGATTGAATTACAATAAGAGAGCTTGCCCAGATGTTCAGAGTTTGACCTGTGAGTAAACAAAATTAATTGCATCACTTGTGAGGTCTTGCAAAGAGATTATTTCCGATGCGTTTTTACAACGAAATCATTTACCAGGCTTTTCAGTTGCAAAACATTTCCATGCATTTGTATGGTAAATGGTTTTTTATGTATTCCTATTACAGAATAAAGCTTTGACATCGTAAAAGAATAAGTAATTTCCGATGCATTTCTAAGGTCAGTCGTTTGCAACAGTTTTTCTTATCTAGATTTTAATTAAATTAAGTGATAGATTCAAAAGTTCTGGAAGACTTGAAAATAAAATACACTGATGGAAACTTTCATTTGGTGTCGAAACGTCAAATCATTAAACAAAGTTGTGTTAGGGACCGTCAACCAAAACTGGTGCCAAAACTGTCAACATAGGTTTCTTCAGTTGTAAGCTGGTCCGGCTGTCCCGACACCAATTGAGCTAGAGGACCAAAATTTTGAACATTTACGCCTTATTATGTTCAGAAAAAAAATGGATCTGTGTTTTTTTCTAAAATTCCCCTTCTAAATGGTTTTCCAGTGGAAGCTTCGATTTGCAATGTCTTTTTATGCTAAATTTGTGCCATAGTGTGACAGCGGTCACTCATTTTTCTTTTCTTTTAAATTTAGACTTTTTAGTAATCCAGCCATAGGCGAAAGATGTATCACTAATCACTGTTTATTTCTAATTTTATTTGTCACCCACAAAAGTTATGCTGCCAAAACACAATGATGATAAACAGAATTTTTCCCCAATGATAGTAACGTTTATAACATTGGATTCGGGTGATATCTTTGTCAGTCTTTGTAAGGCCTTAATTATTGTTGAGAGCAGAGTTCAACCCGATGCGACTTCCGCTACTCAATAGGGAAAAGGTATTTTTCAGCTATTCTGTCAATCAATATCAAAATATAAATCTGAATGGTGGGTGCCAAAAACTGTGATTATATCTATCTATCTATCTATCTATCTATCTATATATATATATATATAAGAATCACAAGGATATATACCCGGTGAATACTCAAATTTTGTTCCTAACGCACTTTTCAGCAACCAGCCATATGTTTCAAATGGTTGTTTTTGTACATTTTTAATGTCGGTGTTTATGTTTTATGTTGACGTCACGCAAAAGACAATGATAAAAGTTTCGTTAGGATTTCTTGGATTCAAAATGACATTCATAGTTTGAAGAAAGAAGGTACATTTAATACGAAATCGAATAAAATCGAACTATTACGGACTGCAATCGACAATATTGTCACACAATAGAGTGACAATGTCTGAAGGCAGAAGCGTACATCCGATAAAATGACAAGAACTACTTAGAATATTCAATTCAGAATAAAATGGCTTTTGAATACCTTCAAACTATGCAAAATTGCAGTTGTAATAATGGAAAAATCGACTAAGAAAGCAAAAAGCGTGATTTTTTATGCTTTGTACAATACAATGGAGCAGGATATACACAGATGACCCGATCACAAAAAAAGCACGATTGAATGTCTGTAACTGGGTTTAGCGACAATGCAAAGCTTTGCCTTGGATGGAAAAATCTTTGAACTCTTGGAATAAAACACCATTGAAACATTAACTTCTAATCATTTTTTTTGCTAAACTTTATGATAACAATTATTCTCTATTATGGAAGTTTCGAATGAACTTTAAGGGGATTACCATAACTGCTTTTCATAAAAAATAAGTGTTTATGCATTGGGTAGTGGGGAGGGTGGTCCTCGTATTCACACTTGAAAGTTTTTAGACGAGAACTCTGGGGCTCCGTCTTGAACAATTGGTGGGTAAAGTTTTTATTTTTGAATTTCTAACTCGCCTGAGAGAAAGCAAACAGACTCTACTCAAGAAATATTCGAAACCGTAAACCGAAACTGTCACAAAAACTGTCAATTATAAGTTTCTCTCATTTTTCAAGTTGGTTTAGCTCATGAGCGTACGCTGATACTTTTAGAGCTGAGCAGAGACAAGACCATTTCTGTTTCTCTGGACACATAGCGTAGTGCTTACAGAATCAGACAGAATTACTGCAAGTAATCTTATGGTTCTAGGTTCAATCCCAGTGTGAGACAATAATAATTCGAAAAATACTACTACTGCTAAGAGGGGGTGGGTGCAGTCAATATACCTCCGTCGGTTAAATAAAGGGTTCGGTTCGTTACTTCCCCACACCTACCAGATGATACCTGATGAAAGCCGTAGAGTGCAACGGCCGAAACGTTGTATGAAAAAGAACCAATATATATATATATATATATATATATATATATATAGAGAGAGAGAGAGAGATAGTCCGAATAATAATAGAAATAAGAATATTTCTTTCCGGTAAAAGTGGGGGGGGGGTCAAAATATATATTCGGAGTATGTCTTAGCGACATCCCTGTTACGAGCGAAGAATAAAAATCATTTTTATTTGGTTGGGGTTACATGAAACAATTGAACAGAGCAGTTATCCTTTGCTGTTATTAACTATAAGGTTCGAACTTCCAAACTGCCTTCCCGCTAGAGGACGCCTAAAGTCCGCCTGGTTGGTTGATTATGTATGTATCTGGCGTACAAACTGCAGATAGATGGATATAAAGGGCTGAAAATTTCAACATTTACTTCTCATTAAGTTAACAGAACAACGCCTTAAAAAATCCTTCTAAATAGGTTTTAGATAGGACGTCGGGTTCAGTTTGCAATGGTCGTAAAAGTTCATGCTAAATTTGCCCTTAACTGGTGCTGCTTTTTAAACGTTTTTCTGAAAATTTAGACTTTTTGATGATATCCGTCTAACAAAGCGCAAGAGAAATAGCCTATTCATCGATCCTGCTTCTTCCAATGTTTAAATTGATCATCCCCCCCAAAAAAAATCGGCATGCTGCCAAAAGACGTTGGTCACGTGACGGTTTCTACCGAGTGACTAACCGGACTCGTTTCAATCTTGGACCATCTATAAGCATCAAGCGATCTACACGTCATTATGTCTAAATGAACTCACCTTTGTATTTAAATGCTATCTGAGTGGTATAAAAATCGAGAGATTTTAAAGTTCTTTCTCCATTTAAGATTACCCAGAACCGATCAGGAGAATAAACAAAGCTTTATCCATAGTTAGAATAAGTGTATTTCCCATGAGTCAAGTACATATAAAAACCACGATAGCCACTTGGTATGAATATAAATTCTCTGAACTACTAACAGATACAAGAACGAAAAAAGAAATGAAGAAAAAGCCTGGCCTCAACAACACATTTTTAAGAGTTTAACATACAGGGTGAAAGTTGAAATCTAATCTGGGAAAAGTTAACAGTAAATCTGTCAACATGTCTTGGAGAAGGGGTTGAGGTAAAGAGGGGAGCCAGTGGAAACCCCAGAATACTTCCCCCATCCCTTCCCAAGCACCTCCTTCAATTCCTAAGACAGCTTCACTTGACCAAAGCAATAAATGGAACGAAGTAAAAATAAACACGATGAAATTTGCCGATGGAAAAAAAAACAAGGTTTTTCTTCTCCCCTGATGAATAAACTCAACAGCTGAACCTACAAAGATACAAAAGAAATAAGAATCTCAAGTTGGGAAAATCTATTAAAACATGCAAAAAACTCTCCCCTAATGCAAAAAAAAGAGTAGTCATGTGTTTGTTATCTGGTCTCATAGTCTGGACACGTTATTCTTACGTATCTTATTGTAAATACACCTAATTAAGTTTTGACATAATAGCTTTGCTGAAACGAAAACATCTCTAAAGAATTCGTAGTCAGAAGATATAATTGAAAACTGCAGCATCTTTGAAAGTCGACACACGGTTCATATTACAAAAGTGTAAACATATGGCAGGTCCATGACAAAAACCCCATCGGACAATATACCCCATCGAATTCAACGAATCCAGCCATTGTGTACATAGTTCAATAGTTTAAAAAGTTCAAGAGTTTAAAAAGTTTAAAAGTTTTGGTTATCATAAAATACAATTACTGAAAACTAAAATAACATCGTTTCGTCAATTCTTTAAAAAAAAATCCAATTTAGGTTAAGATCTTTTTTTGTTAATTTAAAATTGCGCCCGAAATCTTTGTTCTTGACAAACAAGAAGAGAAAGAAAAGCACGATTTCTTTTCGGATTATCTTATTTATTACTTGGGAAAAATTATTACTATTCTTCCTGTGACATACGGTACAAAATAAAAGATAAAATCGCAATAAAACCTCTATTCAAATTCAGTTTACAAAAACATCCCAATCTTTCATCCGGTGGGGATTATTGACCAGTGAGGTTTTTATTCATTTCCCAGTGGAAATACCTCAAGCATACGAATATCCTTGGAGGCCCAGTCACCAGTATACCCCTCTCGGTCTTGCTGTTCAAACGCAAAGAGTACAACATTTGATGATCGAAAAGACGTCGAATAAGGGTTCACTCACTGGTTTTGAATCTGAGTTGTCCTTCTCCTAGAAAACTGGAGCCCAATCTTTTTCTGCGAGAAGAGATAGGTTTATGCTTTTCCAAATGGCACTAGGGCAAAGTAAATATGAGCAGCTATAACAGGAGTTCAAACTCAGGTCGTCGATTCCTATGTCTGAGCCGTTACCAACTACACCAATCGTACCTAAGACTACTAATGTTGAAAGTAATGGTAATAATGATAGCTGCACTATACGGAAAAAGGAGCCAGAAAATTGGTGCAAGAAGGAAGAGACGCGATAAGGAAGGAAGAAAAGAAAGACTGTCTTCACACTTAAAGTCTAAAAATTAGTGACCGTAATGAAACCTGAACCGTCCTTGCTACTAGTCTAAATGGATGAAGCACAAGTGAAGAGATGTTAGATTACTCGTCAGAAACCCAAGTTTGGCTTCTGAGTGGCTATTTTCTTTAACCAGACAAAATTCGAGGCAGGAGAAAACGCTCTACTGTGTACGGTCAACGTGCCAATGTCTCAAGGGATATCCTATTAAGAATTTAGAGTGGGGTAGACAAATACGGTAGCACCAAATATGTTTTTATAAGGAAAAGTGCTTTCCCATGCTCTCAGATTATAAGGGTCACTAGAGAGGTTAGTAATTCGGCATCCGGTCAGCCGGCAGGCACAGTACAGAAAGCGACGAAAAATGAAAGAAGTTCAAAGCGTGCCTCAAAAAAACCCTGAAGGGGAATCGAAAACTTCTAAAGGATTGCTGAAGTTTCATGTCAACAATCCAAGAGTATAACAACAACTAGAAAACGTGCTTATTTCTTGGTTGTTACAAAAACTACTCTCTCACAGTAAATCCCAGAAGGAAAACTAAAATAAATCTTGCATACTTTAAGATTAAGATTCCTAAATCATTAATAATATATGACTTCTTTCCACCTTCGTCTTAATCTCATTAGCTTTTATTGTTCAGCTTTTTGTTCAGACCGATTACCCTCCAGCAGTGAACAAATCGCGTTGATAGGAAAATAAAGAATAAGCCTCAGTTGCAATAAAAAAGAACTAATAAAATCAAGATGGAGGTAAAATGTAGTCATACAAGTAATGATAATCTATAATACTTCATAAAAATGAAGAAAAAAAACGGAAAATGGATTAAATACTGTAACAAGAATTCAATCAAAAGATCGAAAATAAGGATAAGTTTGAGGGTGTTATTGGAGCTCCTACCCCAAATTTAAATTTCAGTGACTTAATTGGTAAAGCAGGTGGGGCTAAACCATGCTTCCCTTTGGTTAGAAGATGTGGGTTCGAATCAAGCCTGAGTTTTATTTCTGGTTAACACTATCTAATCACTGCCAGGGGAAGTCGATTTGAGGAAAAAGTTGTAATAAAAAGCAACTAATTGATTAAGGTAAAGATAAAAATTATTCATATAATTTAAAATAATAATGGTTTATAATACTTCATCTAATTGAAATGGAAGAGAAAACCCCAAAAACGTAAAATGCGTTAAGATTTCTAGTTAGAATAATCTAAGTAAAGCGCAAATTATTATTTTATGCAATCGATTTTTTAGGAAAAATGAGAAATGGTTGTTAATTCGGTTAATATTTTCAAGGAGAAATAAAACTGCTGATGATGTGAATAAACATTGAAATTTATAAATAAAATTATTTTTGAAAGCAGATTTCCCAAGCTTCACATTCACCTTCGTCAACTATACAATAAAATGGAAAAAAATTGAGGTATTTCAAAGAAGAAAGCGCATAAACCACGCACACACACACACACACACACACACACACACACACAGAGGTGGAAATATATTAGGAATACAAAATCTTGAAGCCAGCTTGAATTTTCAAATCGCAAGAAAAAATTATTTTAAACTATTATACACCCGTAAAAAGTGACGGTGTTATTTAAGTATGGATCACCACGAAGGAACCAAAAATTATTTTATTAGGTAATATATTTTTATTAATTAAAGTATCCTAATTTCATTTTTTTTAAAGTTCCAACTCAGCATCAAACATTTCTTTTTATTCACTTACACACTTTTATCATTCATTGTTATGTCATAACAGCCTCAATTCGATTCAACTGTTTTATCGTTTTTTTGTTTTTTAGCCCTGTTAATCTGTTCAACATGAGCCAATCCATTATGATATTACATGAATCGGACAAAGCGGAGATACATACCAACAAACAACCAATTATACAATTAAACACTGAGAGATATATTATAGCTGAGGTGACCAATTCAGCAATTAGAATCAAGCAACGGCTCTCAGCCACCAGTTGAGTGCTCTGACTACCGAAGCAAACCTATAAATGTAAGTAGCTCTTACATGTTCACTCATCAGAGTAATTCAATGTCCATTTTTTTTTCAATGCTTGGATATTTTGTACGCATTGTGTGTCAGGGTTAATTTTACTGATTGGTGAGAACCAATGTTTGCAACACGATATGAATGTTAGCTGCAGAGGATTAAGTGAGTCACTACCAAAGGGCTTTAGGAACCGGCTTAGCTTTGATGTTTCGGTCTATAAAATCAAAGGGCTACATAAAAGTGGGTTTCCCAAATTGCCCTGTTAACGGCAAAATAGACGTTGGTTTGTTGGAATCAAGCCACAAAATACCATCATGACCCTTGCTTACTATCTCTACGTGTGCGTAACTCATAGCCGTCAATCAAATGCAAGAACGAGATGCAATCTGACCTTCTAACATACAAACCCAGATGTAGTCTTCTTGGCCAACAAATTTAATTCGGCTTATGGCAAAAACCTTAGTAATTTTAAGTGTTTTTTTTTTCTTTCTTTTATTATTATTCACTTTTTAGCTCCCGTCTATTTTTTTTTTTTTTTTTGCTTTTTCATTGATGGAGAACGTAAAAATCCGCAGATGTTTTACTCCTTTAATTTACAATGGCATCAACATCATCACGACAAAAAAAGGGGCCTTTCCAGTTCCTCTTTTGCTGGCAGTTTCCATCAGCATTCACCAACTCCTCCTTCACAATATCCCATATTCCTTTGCAATCTCACTCAAACGGATAAGGAAATAATTTATGAAGATTTTTTCTCGTTTTTAACATCCAGCCGACCCAGTTACAGAGAAAATGATCTCTTTCCACTCACCACCCCGTTCCGATCTCTCTTTTTCTTTATTTCTTTGGGCTATGGCCACCCGCAACCAGGCCAGGGTCCATATGTAGCCAAACGGGGTTAGGTTACCAGACTTCACTGTCAGACTTATCAGTATGGTCACCACCCTTTTTAACCCTTGATTTCTTCTACCGACAGTCGGTGCTCCTTCACCCTAAACCCCTTAAAGTCGTACAAATCAGGATAAGCCCCTTTCCCTTTCACCTCCTTCTGCAGGATTCCAATACTTAGTCCTTCACGATATATCAGTGACAATTTTTCTGCGATTCGCGGTAGTAAAATCTGGAAGGCTCTCTTGGTTCTGGAGCCGACAAGACGAAACCATTTGCCGTTAGGATTTCTCAGCCTGGCTTGTCATTCGCGCCTTTGGAATTAAGATTATCTTCAAAAGAGGAACAATTAACAAACACCCATAAGAACTTATAGATTCATGCAGAATATACACTGATTAGTTTGTGGATAGAATTTAAGATACACTGCAATTTTGAAATACTTGACTTGTGGCGCTCACTCTTAAGAATATCGTGAGACGTTGTTATTTGAAATAAACGAACATTTCAATATTGTTTTTTTTTAAATTGACACTTTAATGAAACTGAAAGGTGAAACACGTTGGTAGAATAAATTCAATTTTAACACAAATAGTTTTCCTTGTTGTCAATTCAAAACATACTGTACACTGTATGTCCATGTCGGAATATGCGTTGGTAGACGGGAAAGGATCTCATAAGCACACAAGCAAACATTCATACCTGCATAACTGTACGCTGAAGTATCAGCAAACACACACATAAAGACATGCACGCACACACACACACACACACACACACATATATATATGGCTTAGGAGACATTGAAAGAAACAATCAAACAGACAGACAAAATATAGTACTATGATCAGGTGTTTTTTTTATAAACTATAGCTTCAGTTCATTCTGTACAGTCAATAAAAATAAATATCTAGAATAACGATCATGTATATTTTAATTTATACAGGTGAATCTATGCGCGCGCGCGCACACACACACACACACACACACAAACATATATATATATATATATATATATATATATATATATATATATATATAAGTAAAATAGCATTTCCGACTATATATAAGTTGTACTAATTGACGAATTGGAAAAAATTATCATTTTCACATATTTTTTCGTTTATTTAGTCAGACATGGAATCAGCCACACATTTGCTTCGACAATTTTTCTCTTTGTGTCTCTTTGTACTTTTGGAAAAAAAATTATCGGAACCAGCGAAATGCATCGATCTTGTCTTGTCTTGCCGATAATAAAAACCCTTGAGATTCACTTCCTACATTGTCAAATCACCACCACCATATATTCATTTCCGATAACGCGTTTCGTTGACTAACAACGTCAGCAGATCAGTCAAACTTGAGAGGTTTATCCTGTAACAATGATAAAAATATGATTTAAAGTGTATTCCCTATGTTGACAGGGATCAATTTAGCATAAACTTACATTGCAGATTTATGGGGGATTTATGTGCATGTATATCAATAGATGGACAATTTATATCCGACTGAATGAATAATTGTGAAGACATATTCGTAACTATATTTTGCTCAGCACCGGTGTTACTTAAATGCTAGTTGAGCGTCCCCAGATTGCGTAAATAACTGAAGTCGCTTGATTCGCCATTAGGTATTACCGGCGTCGAATAAAATACAGTTCCCACTAAAATGTCTTCATAATTATCCCATTCTATCGGATATAATTGTCCATCAATGTTTTTAGGGGGGGGGGGCAATTTCCAACATAGATTCATGGTGAATTGATCCCTTAGTTTGTGTCCAGCAGCATTCATTATTGTTTTTCTATGAAAACTTTGTTTAATGATCACTGCCCAAACAAGAGGCGAGAGAAGTAACTTATTCGTTTATCAATCCTTTTTTTCCAATTTTTAACTTTCATTCAATTGATCACCCCAACACGACATGCTGCGAAAAAAAAAACGTTGGTCACGAAACGGTTTCAGCTTAGTGATTAACCAGACCTATCTTCTTTTTCTTTCTATTCTTTCTCTCTCTCTCTCTCACTATACTCCTCTCTCTCTCTCTCTTCCCTGTTATACTCCTCTCTCTCCTCCATGTTATACACCATTCTCTCTCTCTCATTCTCCTTAACCAACAAATCATCCCGACACACACGCAAACATTTCATTTCGATTCCAATCCTTCCATTTTCCTTAGCTACTAACTTTCTTCTCTTCCAGATGTTTTACACACACACACATGCGCATACAACGCACACGACCCACACGTACAAAACACACACACAAAACACACAGGTTTACAGATTCGTACATTATCACACTCACACACACACGTGCAATCTCACGCTCACACAGACGCGGACACACACGCATACGTCTAAAAGCAAACTCACAGAACCCCTACTCCACCTCTTCACGAATTTCTTTGTCCTGTCTATGTCTGATTATGGCATCGACCGCTCAAAAGATACGGACATCCAGCCAACAGGAGCGCGCTGACAAGAGTATGACTTTCTTATACACCGTAATTCCCCATGTATAAGCCGCTACCACAGATAATCGACATCCCCTGATCGAGCGACTATTTCCAATAGGAAACGCATCATCTTATGTATACAATTATGTTATGTATATATGTATACAATGTTATACAAATAGGTATACAAATTATATTTCATAGATAATGCGCACTAGGATTTCTCTTCTCAAACCTTTCGGAAAAATTTGCAATATGCTCGGTGAAATACAGTATACTATTTGTGAGTTCCATATTTTACCAGTATCTGAATGTAAAGAGTGTTAAAACATCAGAATATTGGATTACCCCTTCGAAAAGATCGTTCAAATGTTTTCACTTTCCATTAGAGCAGTGGTTCCCAACCTTTAAAGTTCATTCCCCAATTTTGTCAATGGGGCTTAAGGTTCCCTGCTTCCATTTATAACTTGCAACAAATAATTATTCTATTTTGTCTGATTAGACGGCTTTATAATAAGAATTAGTTTAATTTTATAATTTTTCAGCTTTTGTGTATTTGTTATTCAAAGAAAGCAAACAGAAATGATTAGAACACATCATTAAAAATTCCAATTTATTTCAGTTTATACCCTGTGGCTACCTGAATTCTCTCTGAGGGAGGGTAACCCCACCTCGGTTGGGAACCATTGCATTGGAGCAATATTTTACCCGCCGAGCTTTAACAATCAGACAAAATATTTTCGCTTTCACAGATTTTAAAAGTAAAATAATGTTTGTGTAGAAGGTCAGGAGAGTTATTAAATATGCGGAACAGATTTCATCTTGTGTTTAATAAATTCACTGTAGGATCCTCCGAAACTTAATAGAACAATAACCCCAGTTTCTGCTCTAAGTTTCCATTTGAAATTTACAAGCACTTAAACTGTAATAACTCAAAATAACATCCGTGAATCAGATCTTTTACTAGATCAAGTTAAAATGTCCCTAAAACGTGAATGACCACAGGTTTGTAGATATGAATTAACTGAGGTAACCGTTTACGGAGTGGAAAAAAAGCCTGAAAACTTGTGAAACATATCTTCTTTCACTTCTGACCCCTCAAAGTTGAAAAAGTTTCCCTCCATTTTTGACCTTTTGAAGGGGGAAAAATTACCCTTCACCTTTGATTCCGTGAAGTTTCTTTTACACTTTCGCCCTCTTGAAGGGGGGGAAAGTTTCCCTTCACTTTTGACTGAATGGAAAATCTTTTTCACTTCGACTCCTAAAAGGAGTAAAATCCCCCAGACTTTAGAGCCGTTAAAGAATTCTGTATAAACATGAAAGGCTAACTCCGCCGTTCCATGTCGAATATTAGATGAGGATACATTTGACCCCTTAACATACGTTCATAGGTTCAAATGAAACGGCCAGCTGAGATATATTTCGCGCCTTTGTTGAGTGATATCAATTTCTATTCAAAAGTTTGAGCACAAAAGATTTGCGAAATCTGAAAATCTTTGCTGCAACTTAATTAAAGGAAATGAGTCTGTAGATTCCGTGATAAGGATAACTCGGAGGGGAGTTGCGTTAATACAATCTCCCCAAATGAAAACTGAAACCTGCTTAAGCTGTAACTGAATTCTCACTTCCTGGTCCAGGGAAATGATGACATTTCATTCTCTGACTCACTGGCAATAAAGGATAATAGAAACAGATCTGGTTAGTCACTCAATAGAAACCATCACGTGACCAACGTCCTTTGGCTGCATACCGTGTTGGGGATGACCAATTGAAAAAAATTGGAAAAAAGGGTGTTCAATGAAGAAGTTACTTCTCTCGACTTCTGTTGGGCAGTGATCACTAAAAAATTAAGAATCAATAAAAACGAAAACAAGTTTGAATGCAGCCGGACACAAACTAAGGGATCAATTTCTCATGAATTTACATTGCAAATTGCAAACTATCAAAAGGAGACTTAAATAACAAAACAACAACAAAAAAAATAAAACGTTTCTCTAGACATGGTACTAGAATTCAGATAAACGTAATCTATTTTGAATAAATATGGTTTAAAAGTCAAAGTTACCTATGATTGTAATTCATCTAAAAAGTAAGGGTCCACCAGAGAATTTCTTTTATAGAAGGGGTCCTTGAGTTTTCAAAGTTTCGAAACCGCTACATTAGTTCCATTTGTCTGGCCTGTGCTCATGATACGAACATACATAACCTGCCTGCCTGCCTGCCTGCCAGCCTGCCTGCCAGCCAGCCAGCCAGATAGGCAGCCAGTCAGACCAACTTGAAAAACTCAAGAAAGCCATGTTGACAGTTTTAGTTGACAGTTTCTAATTTCAAACAGAAAAACAGAGACATGAATATTTGTACCTGTCTGAACCTCTGTATTACATTCAAATTATTGAGACGTGTTCATTGTACGCCTGCGTATGAGTCCATATAGATTCTGATTTTTTGTGCATTCGGGTCCGTGTGTTTTCCTTTCTGTTTGTCTTGATTGGAAAGCACATTGAAGTCAGAGTACGCAATGACCCCGTCATTCATTCATTCATTCATTCATTCACTTATTCATTAATCTATTTGTATATCCGTCTCCATTCATCACGACTTCATTCATCGAAAGGAAAAAGTCAGTTTATTCATAAAAGTCAATTCATTCAGTTCATTATCCAACTAGGCCATTAGTTTCTAAAATTAATCCACCCTCAGCCGCAAGGGTCTTTGATTTACCTTTTTTTTTCCTTGTCTGCCGGTACCAATTTGGAGGATACTATTTGCCACAGTCAAGGTTTAGCCGTCTGAATCAGTCTATCGTCTCCTTTACTCCTAAAAAGTTTCCTGGAAGAATCAAGTGTCAAAACTAATTGCAATTTTCTTACTTTGACACTACAGAAGAAAAAGTAATGAGAGAAGGAATTTCGAAACAAATCCGAACGGATTTGCTTAAACGACAGATATTTGCCAGGTCATTCATTAACTAATCACCGTAGCCCCACAAATGACCTTCCCGATCAACCAGCCAAGTGGACAACAGATTCTTCTCGCTTTGAGTGTCTGTGTAACTGTGTGAATCTCTTGGTACTCTTGGTCATTTGGGGGGGGGGGGTTACTACCTTGAAATTTTGTACACCACTAGAAACCATCTAAAAACATTTTCTGTTTAAAAAAAGCGCTTTTCCAAAATCTATGGTCATTTTGGACCAACAATACCAAAAACCTGTGTTGATATTTTTTAGATAATTTTAGTGAAAAGATCCATTTTTTCTAGATAATCTTAGATTAAAGATCTATTTTCTCTGATAATTATTGATGATTTTATACGTAATTAATTCTGGTACACCCACGGGCTATAGTTGCCCATTTATACAAATTACGGTTATTACGTAATATTTTTCGTTTTTGTTCTGCTTCTTGATAATCATACATGTAAGTAAGTATATATGGATAGTTGTACATGCAGGGACACATTTCTGTCGGTGTATTATTCTATATAAAATATACCTAAACCTTCAAAGTGTTTTCCACGCGATTGAACCCCTTATTGTTCTTTGTGTTGTAAACAACACGTTTCCGTGGATCCATTCTTCAGCCAGTAGTATCTTACTTAATGTGACGGCGGTAAACATAATATTTCAATGGTTCCAACGCTATAAAGCTGGATTTGGGCCATGTCTTTTCCTGTGTAGCCAACTTTATTTTCAAGTTTACATCTAAAGTGAACCGAAAAACATCTTAAAACGCCTAGAAACATGAAAATTCTTCAGATATCTGAAATCTAGAAAATATGTTATGTACTATTTATAAACTAAATGTGACTTTTATTTCATTCAAATATCATTTGATTTATTAAAACCATTAACTATTTTCGGAGTAGAAGCAGTTTATTGGAACATTCAGAACAAATAAATAGATAACAGAAATTGTAGTAATGTATTCTGGAAATGTACGTGAACATGTGTTAACTTCCCAGTAAAATAATAGTGACGTCATTATTTTCATGTAGTACTTTCTCACTACTTAAGCGACATCAGATACGAGTATTTATTTCCTAAAAGGAATGGGTGGGAATGCTTCATGGAGATGGTGTGAGGCATTTGCTATGTCGATTTGTCTGCTTGTCAGTCAGTGACAGCGTTAGCGGTACAGCATCTAAAAAAAAAAAAAAAAAATATTTTTTTAGATTAGCCTGTAGAAGGTGTTCATGTGAATGAATCATGTGCACAAATAAGTTTTCTTTACGATAACAAATACAGATCGTTGTTATTAGCTTAGATGAACACTTGATGCAATGTAAGCTACATAGTTCCGAACGAAAAACAAAATCGGTAATTATTTGGAAGGGGCTCTCCAAACAAGGGAGATAACTTCAGTAGACACAATTATTCGAGCTGATGGTGCTAACTTATTACGGATTAAATGAAAACAAAGAACCTGACCGTTTGAAACCGCATTTTATTGAATTTAACTACAATTAATATAATTCAGGCTTAATGTTTAGAGTTAGTAATCAGGGTTAGTGTTCGTGTTAGGATTGGGATTGCAATTTACAACAAAAAAGTTCGAGTATTTTTTCATACTTGTAAACCTAGAATGAATGTACATGTGCAATTCATATGAGAAATGATTAGATATTTTTTGTTATTTCTAACAATATTTTTCAACGCGAACTGTTGTAAATTATAAATCTCCGTCATACAGACAACTTAATACAGTGTCTATACGAGTTACTTCCGTTGATTTTATTTTTTTTCATACGCCAAAACTGCTTGAAATTGCCAACGTCTTTCCTGTCCACAAGATATCTCCAAAAGTTAATAAATGAATTTCAATTAGATTTTATGGAATGGTAGACGATAGATCACGGGAGAACTGGTTAGATTTTGGAGCGGATCCATGCACAGTTAAATCTGCAACATTATAGTTATATGTTCAAACCATACAACCGCCCAAGTTTCATGTTAGTCTACACGATATGTATGAAAGTTCTCATTGAATTTCAATGACATTTTGAGACGAGTGGACAATTGGATATGGAAGGGCTGGTGAAATTTGTGAGCAGATCCATGCAGAGTAACTCCCCCTTTCCGACAGTGGTGCCGGCAGAGGTATGCGCTTTTTAGGTATTTTCTAGTTTTTGTTTATGTTTATGCAATTACAGTGTCTTGGTTAAGTGCTGAGCAATGAATGTCAGAAACTGTTTGAGATAGAATCTCCCATAAGATCCATATTTATGAATAATAGCTATCATCTTCCATGTTATCTGCCTTCAGCACTGTCGGCCCTTCGAAGTGTTGATACGGAGATTCTTGAGCGTGTGCCTCTCGGGCTTAAAGGGGTTAAGGGAAGGGCAAATAAATAAACACTAAAGAAACAAACAGATAAATAAGAGAAATGTCGGAGCTCATTAGCTTTGGCTGGTGGCCTGGCTTGAACAAAATGCGGTACTGTCACATGTTAACATCTATCATATAATTTAAAGTTATTTATGTCTGACATACAAGTCGGCGGTCGACTCTATCAATCTATCTATCTAGCTAGCTATCTATCTATCTAGCCCAGTCAGTTAACAGTTATCTACCTAGCTGGTTGGCTCAATCTGTTAGTATCTATCTATCTATCTATGTAACTATCTATGTATCTATCTATCAAAGTCTGTTTGTATCTATCCATCTGCACGAGTAAATCATTATTATGAATATTAGAAACTGTCAACCAAAACTGTCAATATCAACCTGGTCAATATCAACCTGGTCAATATCAACGCAGGTATCTTCAGTTTCCCGGTCAGTCTCCCTGGCTGGCTATGAATATGTACAGGCCACACTAATGGGACTAGTGAATGGGACTAGTGAAGTGACAATTAGAACCTTATCTACTTATCATGTCTTGTCAAAACGTTTTTCTCCAACCTCTCTTCCCTAAAAAATAAGTTTTTAGGAGGGGATTCATTTTACAAAATTGGTCCCTTAGTTTTTGTCTGGTAGTGTTAACACTTGCTCATTTTTTTTCTTTTAATCCGGACGCTGATCATCCATTTTCGTATTTTTAATTGATCACCCCAACACAACATGCTGCGAAAGCTTGTATGTGACAGTTTCTATTGAGTGACAAACCAGACCTGTTTATATAGAATCATTTGGGAGATGATCGTTGCCTCATAGCAGATACAGAGTCAATGGTGACCAGCCTTAAAGTCAGGGGCTGTTAAGTCTTTGAACTAAAGTCACAATGAGGCTTCGTGAGAGAGAATTTCAAGTCGAAACGCAGAAGTTGACCTGTCAAAGATAAAGAACATAAGAAATAAAATTATCTTACACTACTCCTGTTTGATTGCCTTCCATACATTCACTCTTATATATATATATATATATATATATATATATATATATATATATATATATATATATATATTCTCAATATGTAACAAACAGTAAACAAATGAAAACAAATTTTATCCGTTTTAGATAAGATCAATATTCAATCCAATAATTAGAACTATTCATAAATAAAATTAATATTTACAAGGACATCTACCCAGTGAATGTAAACTTAATATATGAAAAAATGATATTTACAAAGACGTGTATCCAGTGAACGATGATACTGGGCACTTTCTACGATCTGCTTATAACATTTACACACATTCGTTGAAAAACGTCTGCGGATAAATGAACCTTACTTCAAAACACTTCACTCCCGAGTCTGTCTCACTATTTACAGTTCATATATATATATATATATATATATATATATATATATATATATATATAATCCTCACATTTTAATAAAACAGGGTGTTCTTGGGTCAGATGCTATCCTGAAATGTAAAGTTTTTCATGATGCGTTGTAATTTCACGATGAGTGCATTGTAATAAATTATTTTCAACAAATATTTGAAACCTGCTGATCCAATAATGAGAAACTGAACTGATTTTTGCGGCCATCTAATATGTTTTCATTACCTCTTGCCAACGTCAACATATCAGAGGTTCTGTGTTATCAATTTCATTATCAGATGAAAGTATCTTTTGATCGCCCTAGTCGCATCCATTTCCTCATTCCTTGCTTTTTAATCAATCTAAACATATCTCCTTCTACCTCCCACATCTTTTCTTGGCTTTCAAGAAAATATCACCCTTTACTTCCCACTTTCGTAACCTCCAAAATACTTACCTCCCTCCAGTGGCCTCATCTTAACCCTCTTATACTCAACATTGGTCTTTCCTCAGCGCAAGTCTATTTGAAGATCTCCAGCCGTTGTGTCTGTCAACGCCGACTTCCTCAGCCATTTTGGAAGACGTCAGCCGATAACCTGATTGGTCGAAAAATAAGTTTCAAGATGTAACCAAGTGTCTTTCTTTACCAGGTTAGCCATTTTGGTCTTTTTAAGGCAAAATTTTACAAACTTGGACTTAGTGAAAAGCATTCGGTCTTCGGGTTTTTGCTTTACTAAAAATTTACGCTTTTGGCCATTTGGCAATTTTTCATCCCCTTCGAACATTTTACGATAGACATTAGAAAAGAAAATTTTGCCAGGAAATTTGTCTTTTTGAAATTAGTTCATTTTCTAAGGGTTTTCATGGGGTTCTATTCATGAGGTAATTATAATTCGTTGCCTACTTTCTGTCATTCGTAGGGAACAAAGAAAGTTGTCTTTGTTGCTGTAGTATTTTTAATATATTTTAATTTTGGATCTCGATCGAGAGCCATATTCTCGGTAAAATTTGCTGTTTTTCAGTAACAAGAGCCAACGACGTACCGACGGGGACGCCCCATCTGACACCATGATTTTTGACACGGACCAAAATTCAACATTTACCGCTACTTTTGATGTTATTTTTCAACGAGTTTAGCCAATATTAAGCTATTTTCTAGCTATGTTGGATTGATCTAGCCATTTTCAATTATTAAAAAAGTGGGTTATGAGCGCGTGTTGGTGTTTTTCGCCATTTTTTGAGGTCAATTTAGCGCGTTGGCAACACTGAGGCTGACACCCTGAGTTACCGCCCTGGGTGACATTAACCCTAGGAACACCATTGACGAGAGCGGTCTGGATTTGTCAATCCTTATTTCTGATTATTACAATGTCTCACAGGATTAGTGAAGATGGTCTACAAAGATTAAAAAAATCGCTATACATTGATCAAGGTTTTACTGGCTGGGTAGTTTTATTAATTTCTTTTCAAGATTTTTTTAGAAGAATGACTGTCTCTATAGCCACCCAAAGAGCAATTCAATCGCCACACGTATACGTCAACATCTTCTTTGATCACAATACACCGTTGAAGTAGTTACATTTACACACACACACACACACACACACACATATATATATATATATATATATATATATATATATATATATATATATATATATATATATGTATATAACGATTACAAGCATAAATTTGGTCTATAACAATGGTATACCCTCGTTTCGCTATATTCACCTACATGTATATGTGAGTAATATGTACATATATATAATTCATAGGTATATAAACATTTGTGTGTGTATAAATACTGATAATAATAATGATAATAATGATAATGCGTTTTTGTGGTTCCAAAATCACAGAATTCTTTAAAAATATTGTCCAAACCATCTCGACCGATATCTTAAGCTTATACTGCAGTGTTGCCAACAAAAAAAGATATTTCTGCAGTAGTTTGACTGCCAAGAAGCTATAAAAAGTGCTAAATTTAAAGAAATAATGCCAAATGTCAAGAATTTTTAACGGACACCAAAATGATGCTAAATGGTAAAAAAACAAACCAGAAATTGGCGAAAAAAATAGTAGCACGCCCGCGCTGATTTACCGCTCTCCAGCACTGCCAAAACAAGAAACGTTCTGGATTTAGCGCGAAACGTGCTTAATTGGCAACACTGACCGTTTTTCAGGGTAAAACGTTATAGTCAGGGACGAACGTCGTGACGTCGAGGTTAAACAAATCTTAATTCTATATAAGAAGATGTATGTGCGCGTTTGAGTGTGCAAGGCGACATTGTGGAGCAATAACGTTGACGAGTGACAGGATGGGCATGGATGTTTCATTAAGGCCATGTGTAATAGAAGAAGTAGAAGAAGAAATGCGGCTAATTTATGAGTTCACTGAGAACAAATAGAAGTGATTTGTTAGTGAGTAGAAACAGAGACAGAGGGACAAAGAAAATATCACAGGGAACAAGAAAGAGATAAGATCTGCGAAAGAAGATAAGAGAGAGGTAGAAGAAGACAGGTTGTGCGAGAGTGAGAGAGAGAGAGAGAAAGAGAGAGAAAGAGAGGGGCTAGAATAACAAAAGGTCAAGATAGAGAGAAAGTGAAGAAAGTGCAGTCAGGTCAGAGAATTGAGCTAGGCTAGAGGAGAGAGAGAGAGAAAGAGAGATAGAAGGGGAGAGAGAGAGAGTGTAGGGAATGAAAAAGGAGTGAAAGAATGGAGATAAGTTATTAAAGAGAAAAAGAATGTGGGGGCATAGAATCAGAATAAAAGACAAAACGTGTTAAGAGAGTGAGAAAGAGAGAGAGAGAGAGAGAGAGAGAGAGAGAGAGAAAGGGTGGGGACAGAGAGATAGATGAGTATAGAGGAAGTGGAAAGAGAGAGAACAAATATGAGAGGAAAGTGAACCAGAGGCAGTTATAGATGGTGGGGGGGCGTCTTTCAAGATCAGAGAAAGAAGTAGACCTGACTAGGAGGCATGTATTGTACACACTGTTTCAATATTAATATATAATTACTTACATTCGTAGGTACAATGTTTATATATATGTGAGAAAACCATATATTAGTTTAGGATGGGTTCTACATACATCGTAAAGCAAACACTGCGCCTGTGAGGATGCTTGAGTACAAAGAGGTATCCAAATATGGTGGTTTTGCAATTATCTCTTGAGGACTGAAGCAACAATGAGACGGAAAATATTACATTCTCTGTGTCTACAACCTGAGACATACGTATCCACTGTCGTTGGTTCCTCTCCCGCCACATCTTCAACGTAATATTTGCCAATTATCTATCTGTGTTGTGAGTCCGTCCATCTACGTCGTTAGTTTTGTGAATATACGCAAACATGGAGACCCAAACACACCGAAAGAACTGGGCATTCATTTATAGTCATAGACAGATCGACAAGTAAAATCTCTGTGGACCTCGGTAACTATCTATCAATTAATCAATCAATCTATCTATCAATCTATCTATCTATCTATCTATCTATCTATCTATCTATCTATCTTACAGAGAAAAATAAGGAGAGGAAATGAGAAAAAACATTTCAATCAACAAGCCATTGATGTCGAGAGTCGTTTTGTTGTGTACCTGGAGAATGACCGTTTACATTAAAAAAAGAGAAAAGTAAAAATTCAGTATATAACTCGTATGCTATTTTGAAATTGGCGATATATATATAAATGTCTGGAAAGTACCTAGCCATTTTTATTAATCGAAATTAGCCTACCTAGGGCAATGGCGCATAGTACTTGTCTATGAATTTATCCCAGCGTCCCTTTCACTCTTAAAGACAATCTACCGGGCCCTCTTCCGTGATCGCCATCTGTTACTCATTGCGTTCTCCTTAATCTTGTCCATGGTAAGAAATCTCATGAGGAAATGCCGGGAAATTGCAGATGTTCAGTGAAATTTTCATATGTTTTCTATGACTATCAAGGTTTTTTGCACTTTGGAGGTTGGCCAGTCTCTTACCAACTGAGCTGGAAGTCTTATTTACCTACGAATCTATTCATTATATATATATATATATATATATATATATATATATATATATATATATATATATATATATATATATTACAAAACTTGCAGTGATTATCTTCAGTCAGAATAGAATTAGGGATGGAGTTTGACCCTGCAGCAACCAGGCTGGTAGTTTCTTTTGTTTTTTTTTACTTCCTTTTATTATTCGCAGTTCATCATATTCCGCTTCCACTTTTGATTTTGATTCGAGTGTCTGTAGAAGTCTTTTTTTATAAATGCCGATGTATGGATTGGAATTAATGGTACAATGCTCTAAAATACAGAATACCAACAGAAAAAAAGTTAGAAGGGAAACGGCAGGACTATTTTTGATCAAATTAAAATGTGGATTCCATTTTATTTAAACTTTTACAAGCAACTTTCAAGTATGATTAAAATATGCACAATCGAATCATCATCGTCCCACAGATGGCTGACCAAGCTGCTAATTTCGTATAGAGTTTCTGAAACTGTGTACATATGATATTTGAGAAAAAATGACTATACATGTTCAGTTTTTATGTTTTATAGAAAAGCATTTACAGAAACGCACCTGGATACATACATATATATTTGTGTTTGTTTTTGTATAAATTTGTGTCAGAAAGTTCTAGTATGAAATTCTTAAATGCCTTTTTCAATGCGTATATACATGTAGTGTCAAAATATTATTTTCATGAACTGATTTAAAGCATATCCAAGAGGTTATCATTAAGATGTTTTTATTGGCAATATCGTGAGTTTTGTTATGAAATTATCTGGAGAAAATGAGGAGACAATGTTTATAAGTGGAATTTGATTTATGAGTTGTTGAAATTGTGCATTATTTTCTTCATATACACAATAGAATTTATTGTAAACAGGAAAGTATCGGGTAACTATGCTAAAAAATCACATAGCAATTATAAATTGGCGTATAACGTTTATTCCGATTGAAAGTACGTTCAGGGAGTGAGGTGAATCGTAATTGGTCAAGTGAGATTGCAGACACATGATTTGGAGTCATTCTGATGGCTAATTACTTTGTTAGAGATGTCAAAACGAGGAGAAGGACATCGTGCCAAAACATTAAGAAAGAACACAGAAACATCCAGAAATAAGGAGGGAAATTAAGTAAAGTTTATGAGTCATAAAGCAATTACGGGAAGGAACCGAGAAGAGTAAGCAGGGAGAAAGAAAGAAAGGAAGAGAAAGAAAGAGAGACAGAAAGAGAAAGACGGAAAAAAAGATAGGAAGAAGGAAGAAAGAAAGGTAAAGGAAAAAAAAGAGAAAGATAGAAGATATGGAGAAAAAAGATTGAAAGAAAGAGAGAAAGAAAAAGGATGGAGAGAAAGAAAGGAAAGTTTTTTTTCTCGTATTTTTTTTTAGATATAATAAGGAGTAAATATTTACATTTTTAACCCCCTTGCTCGATTAGCGCGGCCTGTACGAATCCAGCCGGCCAGACCAACATAAAAACTAAAGATGGCTATGTTTTGGTTGACAATATCTGGAAGGGAGAAAGAGAGAAAGAAAGAAAAAGATGGAGATAAACAAAGAAAGATAGAAAGAAATAGATAGAAAGAAAGAAGTGAAAAATAAGAAAAAACGAAAAAAAATGAAACCAAAATAAATTAAAGCATTTATTCAATAGGATTATAAATAATAACACTGGAAAGTTTCAAAAACTTTGCATGGGGGAAAATGCAAATGAAAACATTACGATAATTACATTTACATGTGTTTATATGCATACGCAACAAGCAAAAAGAACGAAGCAACAAACATGCTTCCCATCTAAATACTACAAAACAAGCCTGATTGCTGCAAGGTCAAACTCTACACCTACTTCTATATCGACTCAAGATGTTCACTGCAACTTTTTATCTAACCATATAATGAGTCTATATGTGATTTTTTCTATTTATCTGTTTGTTTATATTGCTGTTTGTTTGCACTCAAAAAGGATGATCCCATTGGTTGATTCACCTTCATTTTATTACATAATAAGAATTACGTCATAGAAACTCTTAAGACTTCATGTCTGATCATCACATTTTAAAACAGCAAGAGATGAGTTGAGACTTTAAAAAAAAACTTAATTATTAAATTATCAAAAATTAATTACCCAATGAAATGGCTTTAGGCTCTTTGCTTCCATACATATATTAGCCTCTCAGTTCTGAGGGGTACATTCTTGTTTTATACATGATAAATAACTGTTTTGATGACACCCTTTGTAGCACGTTATTAAAAAGAACATTCCGTTCTAATTTATCAATTTTTTTTCATTGGTGATATTTCGGCCATGCTGATCAACGCCGTTTTCAAATTGTATTAGGAATTCTGCTCACGAAAAGAACGACTAAATAATTGCGACACGAGAATGACTAAACAATTCTAAACAAGAATTTTTTAACGTACTTAATCCAATTTGAAAACGGCGTTGATCAGCAAGGCCGAAATTAATAAATAAAGTTGTACGTTCACAGAAAGGACAAACAAATATATAAACTTATATGATATATAAAAACATTATACGAATATATTTTTCAGTGGAATAATCTCTTGCGTATCTGTAAGGAGAATTTTCAAAGATATGCAGGACTAGTCAGTTTGGTTAAGTCAGCAAGAGATCCAGCTACCAATCACTTGGTTGTGATTTCAAATCACCCCCGAGAAATGCTAATTTATTCATCATTTTATAATTGTATTTATCTATTACCATGAATTATGTAAGCCTTTTTGTAGCATAAACTTTGATAGATATATAAGACATATTTTCCACAGACACAATTACCAATCAGTTGGTCGTGATTGCAAATGATGGCTAGGTAATGTTAATTTCTACTCCGTTAAATCTGGTGAGGATTGTTTTTGTTGTTCTTGTTATTTATGTTACGGTACAAAAACAAAGTCAACTCCAGGTTTGGACCAATTTGAGATTTAAAAATGCAAGCGAAAGAACAGGTTTCGGTGGATGTTGTCTGTGGTAAATCCGGTTGAAATCTCTGGAGTTTGTTGATTCTGCTGAAATGTTTGATGGCGGCCATTGTACGAGTATGCTTAATGGGAATCTCTACAATGACTGACAGGGTCACGTGATACTACTTACACTGTCCAAACAAGTCAAATATTGTTCTACAAACAGAGATGCAAGTCTTGGTGTTTTTCTTTGTACCTTTTCTTTTTTTTTTCTTTGTTTCTTCCCTCCTTTCTTTCTTTTCACAAGCAGCGTCGAGTGAAAAAAGAAATAAAAAATCTCTTGATAATAAAAAGGTAGAATATCTTCAGATTAAGTTTAACTATCTGATGCATGTAAGTATATTTCTCTCTCTTGATACTTATTTAGAAACAACAGAAAACAGAGAATAGAGAAAGAAGAGCAACAGGACTTGTTCCAGAACTAAAAAAAACCCTCCCCGCTGAAGAAAGACTTGAAAATCAAAACTAACAAGATTAGAAGAAAGGAGAACAAGAGGAGACATGATACACACATTTAAAATAATAAATGACATCGACAACATCTCAGCTACAAAAATACGTTGGATAAGAAAAAGAAGAAATATATAAAGAACTCTGCAGAAAATTCAGTAAAGAGTTCCATAATTTGTTCTCATAAAGTGTTGTCAACAATTGAAACAAATTAATGGCTCAAGACCTAGAAATAATTGAAGCCAAAACTGTGAACAGCTTCAAGAAGGAATATGATTATTACACAACTAACAAAAGATTTTCGAAAAAACAAAACAAAACAAAACAAAAAAAACCTTTCAACCAAGAAAAGAGATACAAGCACAAATATGTGCAAAGATTTTTGTCGCTAAAAATCTTGATCATTTGAAGATATGACAACCAAAGCAGTGAATTCGCTTTGATTGTAATGCGTTTATAGCAATTTCAAGAAAAGGCTCTCCTTCCAAAAAGCTAACGGATATAAGACTGGACATTAGAGGGTTAATATATTCCGATCTCTCCAATTGTTATTCAGTCCTTATGACGCCAGTTAACGAGAAGAATAGTTTCACTTTATCCATATTTTGTATTTATTTTCCCTCTGTATCTTCTGTTTATTTATTTTTCACTAATTTTATTTTTCATAAGTATGTTCTATGAATAAACGGAGATCATTAGTACCTGTTATAATATACGAATAAGCGAATAAAAATGAAAATATAAACCAAAATCAACAATGACAATGCAGTGTGATGACTGTCATATTAGCGTGCATTTTTTTTAGTCCAAACTGACGTATATTTGTTCATCGACTCTAACATTAAAGATGGAAGAAAATAAGAAACATCTTCGGCACGTTAAGCTATTTTATTTTTATGAGGGTAAGAATGTTAATGAAAAAACGCAAAAAGATATTACCAATTCTGCCTAAAAATTGAAATTCACCCATAACTTTTGGAGATATCGTGCCGACAGAAGAACCAACGGACGAACAAATAAACCAAGCAACAAGTAAATAAAGATACGACCAAATAAATATGCGTTTTTACAACTTACTTGAGGCAGCAATCGACAGGGACCATCCATTTGACATTAATAGAGAGAAGGTAATATGTGATCAGTTATATCCCATCAGGATAACATCAGACCACACGTTCCTTCGAGAGTCAGGCGAATATTGTTACAGGGATGTTTTCACTTGTCCGGTGTATTCATCAGATACTACGCTTTCACATTAGCATTTATCAATTTATTCGTTCTTCACAGAGTCCTGTGAATGAAAAAAATATCTTGAACCTGTGGAAAATCCATTGAAGAATTCTGCTTATAATATCACAAGCGTTTTCCATTGGAAACATCTAAAATAAAGTAAAGCACAAGAGACACTAAGACTAGAGAACTTTGAATAATACTTTTAAAAATTGTTTTCAATTTTTTATTATCAACTCACGAGTGTTATTATAGATTTCCGAATATCCCACGGTGACCCTGGGGTCTTGCTGCGGTTCCCCAGGGCACTGCAGACTAATCACATTATTCATTGCATGTGTACGTGTTTATTCCAGTTTGTTGTTGCATACCTATATTTTATGTGTATGTATAATCCCAACTCTTGTGAGCATCCAGTCATCAGACTATAGAAATGATTCCCAAACTTTTAATGGACATTCCACACTCTTGACAACGTTACTAGTTTTCCCTTGTCCCTTTAAGATGTTTTATTGACACGTGTCACTTTTTGATAAAAGTCCGTGGTAGTTGCTATGAATAACATTCAAATAGAATTAGCTCAAAATCAATTCTGGGAAGCAAACATCGCAGACGTTTACGAAAATTCAAAACAAATTATTGAAGCTAATGACACAATAAACGCTCGAACTAAATTTGAAATGATCTTAATGAAGATCGCTGGTGAGGAAAAACTTTAATAGCACAGTTATACTCCATCTTGCATCAGGCATCCTCACTACCGTTATGCAAAAAACATTCATTACGACTTTTATTTTTATCTAATAGCCCTTTCCCCTTGGATTACCTAAATTCACATGAGGTGGGGGAAATCCACTAGGTTTGGAACCACTTGACTATTGGAGGGAAAGAAGGGTTCTTCGTTGTAGTGCAATGGTTATCAAGCCAGTTTCGCAGATCATTAGTAATCAGTTCGGTCTTCGTCTATAATAAATTTTAAAGGGAATATTTCTCAATTACCTCTATACATTCAAATTCTTGAGCGTACCAAGAGAAGGTTTAGTCTGTTCAAGAGTCTTGTCACTTGAAATGGGGGACCAATTTTCTAAGCAGGAATGGCTGAAGCCGTAACCAGTGTAAGGGTACTCAGCCCAAAAGTCTCCAGTACCACCTTTCAACTCAATCTGACAATCTATAAGGCAACCTGATTGGAAGACACTGGGCATAGTTCTATGTGTAGATCTTCGCTTCGCTCCGATGATAAAAATGGCCGAACTACCCTCCCTACGCCCAAAAGGAGTCTTCAAGTGCTGGAATAACTTCCTTTTTTTTGGCTAAGGACATTTTCTAGTCAGTAACTTGAGGAGTTGTGTCAAGTCAAGAGACAAAGACTTATCCACTAACACCTAAAATTGACCGAGCAGAAAAATCAACTGGGTTTCTTCGACTGAAGAAGCGGCGATCTGGGCCGGTCAGAAGAGGAACAGGAAAAGATAACTGAAGAAGTGATTCGCAGGGACGGGATGAGAAGAAGAATAAGTAACAAAATTATAAAAGGAATCATAGCTTCACTTTTTTTCCCTCAGTTGTCTACTTACCCTCGTAACTACCAACCAATCCACTTAGCCTTTCCGTTCAATTAAGTAGTCTGAACAACTTTTGCCACTTTTTTTTCAGTTTGTATCCAACTTGATGTTTAGGAGTGTCTACATTTTCATACCATTTCAAAGTATCAAGATATTTTTATATATTTTGATAATGTAAAAATCATCATCATCATCATCATCATCATCATCATCATCATCATCAGTCTTTTAACGTCCGTCGTTGGACATTGACCTTCCATAGGATTCGCCACAATTCCCTATTATGGACATCGCGGAGCCAGTATTTCCTGAATTTGTCAAGTTCATCGCTCCATCTTGTGTTCTGTCGGCCTCGGTTTTGCATGTGATCTCTGGGGATCCATGTTGTGAGACGTGATGTCCATCAGTTGTCTTTCATTCTTGCAACATGGCCTGCCCATTGCCATCTGAGTTTTTTAATAGTTTCTATGATGTCACGAATACCTGTTTTCTTCCTTATATACTGTACTGTCTTGTGATCTCTCCATGTAAGGTTGAGCATGATTCTCTCATGCGCATGTTGCATACTTCTCAGTTTGCAGGTCTGTCTCTTGGTTAGGTTCCATGTTTCAGCTCCATAAGTGACTATCGGGAGAATGCATTGGTTGTATACTCTTCTCTTTAGGATTATTGGGATCATCTGATTCTTGAAAGTTGAGCTTGCTCTGCCGAAGGCTTGCCATCCCAAAGTGATTCTTCGCTTAATTTCCCCCTCTTTTGAGGGTCTCCTGGAGATTCGTTGTGCAAGGTGGATGTAGTGATCTACCTTGCCAAGTTTTGCATTTTCTATCTTGACATTTATGTTCTTATTCTCAACATGATTATTGCAAATGATTTTCGTTTTACTGAAGTTCATGTTAGAATAAATCCTAATAAAAACAGAACAAAAAACAATTAGTACAATACTCTAACTATTTCTATTTTCTATGTTGCGGATTATCTAAGCTTGAAGTTTATTTTCTTTCAAAAGATCAACAATTCTATGTCATAATCGTAGACATTTTTTTTTTATAGGGAAACATATTTCGTTTGACACCGGTGTTGACTTGGAGCACATCAAACAACTAATCAGGTGAATGAATAAAGAAATGATTGCAGTGCGGGACTCGTACACACGTTCACCAGGAAGTAGGCTTAACTATACTCTGCTGTACCGACTGAGCTAATGATACTGCAAAACGCATGAATCTTTGAGAACCTAACATGTAAATATCCTGAAGATTAAAAAAAATCCCCTCTCTTTCTGGCACTGGATTTCCATATCAATGTCTCATGCTAATCCTCTCACCACCACCATCAGCCAATCAATTCCAAATGTCGCCATTTTGTTTGACCTTTCAATGTCCGTCGTTGGACGTAGACATTACTCAAGATCCGCCATACTTCTCAATCATCGTGGAGCCCAATACTTTCTGAAGTCATGCCACCTTATTTTTTTAGTGGCCACAGTTTCGCATATGATCTCTGAGGATCCCTGTTGTGAGCTGTGATGTCCAGCGGTTGTCTGGCATTCCTGCGATATAACCAGCCCATTACCATCTGAGTTTTCTAATAGATTATATATCTCTGATAGTGACTCATTTTTCTCTTTATCTTCTGTTGTTTAATTGTTAAAGCAACACTCATTTTACTATTCGCAGATTCATAACATCTATAAATTCGTAAATATATATATATATATATATATATATATATATATATATATATATATATATATGCATGATCAACTCATTACCCCCACACACACATATATTGATATATGAACATTGCATATATAGCTGCACATAAATATGATGCATTATGTACTTACTAAATTAGTACCTGTCAAATATGATAGAATTATTAACATATGGAACAGCACTTCCTCCTCGGATCAGTAGTATGTGATCGTCTTCCTTGGATCAAAGTATTGCTCCCCAACACTTTTGTCCCCTGTTTCTGTGCGAACATTGAAGATGCAGATAGCGTTTTATACCTACCAATTATAAACGAGCTTCAGGGTGGCGTAAAAGTTGCGGAAGGGTTTATAACATTCATTTCTTTTTAGGTTTAAGGATTCGAATTTTTCTTAAAGAATCTAAATACATAAACAAGGGGAATCAAATTTTGTGCGGAAAATTGTTTCTTTCAAATGGCTGCCATTTTTGACTTCAGAAATTCTTGCTCTTTCAATAACATTCCGCATAACATTTCGAAAGATATCTGTTCCTCTGCAAATGATTTTCAACATTTTGTGCTGCACATAGTCTCTTTGTTCGTAGATGATCACTAACAGAGTCTGACAAACGACGAATAATCGACTCAGATGGCGATGTTCGTATGTTCAAATGTCGAGAATGTGCTTCTTGGGTTTACATTAATGATATTCGAAATAAAATTGTATTGTTTTAATTCGTTGCTTCGTGGTGTACTTTTCTATGTTGAACCTTCAAGGGTTCCTCTATATATCTGTGAAGAGGAAAAGCAAAAAATATCAAAATGGAGAAAGTTATGATAATTTTCAACCCCTTCAGAACTATTGAAACGCCTTGTATTATCCAAAAGTTCGGGGAAATTGCCCATAAAATTACTTAACTTTGCCTGCGTTCGTATATATATATATATATATATATATGTGTGTGTGTGTGTGTGTGTGTACGGGAGCATATGTTTGCTCATGCATATGATCCTTGTTTGCTTGCGTGTATGAGCGTATATTGAGATACACATGGGTGTTTAGGTTCGAATTAATAGACAAATATATACACCTAAGCATACATAATTGAATGTCTTTATGCTTGCCACTTCCTGTAACAAAACGTTTGATCTCAGGAGGTCAATTTTAGAGACGACGCCTTATGAAAAGAAATTAAATTAAGTAAAATATATGAACTCATTCCGCCCCAAATGAGTATTTGTTACCCTCCTTTCCTTTGAAAGCGAAAGAGTTTATGGAAAGTATAACAACAATAACAGGTCTAGTTGGTCACTTAATAGAAAACTTCACTTGATCAACGTCTTTTGGCAGCATGCTGGGGTGATCAATCAAAAAATTGTAATAAGAGGTGCTCAAAGAATGAGTTACTTTTCTCGCTTTTTGTTGGATCATTAAAGAGATTGAATATTTGAAAAACAAGCGGGCACAAATTAGTGACGATTTTAGTATAAACACACATCGGAAATTGATCCCCCTATAAAACCCTGGGGGTAGACATAATAATGTTAGTATTTTAAGCCCTTTAGCTCTATTGGTGCAGCCTGTGTGCATGATACATTCAAGTATAGCCAGTCAGTCATGCATAGCCAGTTTTGCCGACCGTTTGTAAAAGGAATTTCAATGTTAACCCCTGCAACCAAAACAAAATGAAATGGAATTGATTTTTTAGCCTCAGGTTGGTATGGCAGGAAGCTCCAAGTGAGGATCAACTTCACTACAATATTAATAATCTGTGTGACCGAATTGTCAATCATTGCTCCATGGCGTTGCACCCAAGAAATCATGAGAATCTGACAACCGGATCTGTCACCAAAAGTGCCAATATAGGTTTTTTCAGTTTTCAAGTTGGTCTGTCTGTCTGGGTATGTAAGTATCACACCTACAGGCCGCACCAATGGAGCTAGAGGCCTGAAAAATCAAATATCTACTCCTAATTATGTCTAAAAAAACTTTTTTTCTTCTCTAAGATCCTCCAACCACATTTTTGGGTGTGAGGAAGTCAATTTACAATGTAAGTTGGTCTCTTAGTTTGTGTCCAGATGTGTTCATGCACGTTAGTTTTCTTGAAGATTTTGACTTTTTGAGTGACCACTGCAAAAGAAGTAACTTTATCACTGATCAGCCTTTTTTCCAATTTTTTAATTGACCATCCCCAACACGGTATGATGCCAAGAAACATTGATCACGTGACAGTTTCTAATGAGTGACTGAATAGTTTTTGTTGTTATTATTATCATTATTATTTGTACATACTGAATTTCGACATCAGTGGTCTATAGTAAATCTCACCGGAGATCAAGTAACAGCAAGTCTACACAATACTTTTTGTTTCATTTCGTTCTATCAACTAGTAAAGTCAGCTTCCAGTATTCCTTAAAATTTGTAGTTTCCTTTCCTGTTTTGTGCTAAACGTCCTGATCCTTTCATTGTTGAGTAGCTCAATTCCTTCTGTTGCTTCCTGTTTTCCTTTTGTGCATCACAAACATAGCAATTTTTTCGATTCCGAACTCCATTCCAATTTCCTGGCTGAAGATCGTTTGTATGGCACAGTTTCTAATTCATTATTCTTTAATTTTTGACAAATATTTCCAACTTCACAATTTGAACACCAATAAACTATTTTAATTTTTTTATATACTTTTCTTAATTCTCCCTTCTTGCTAACATTTCGACATAAAACAAGGCGGAAAGGTCTTGCTTAGGGTTTCTTGAATCTGGTACCGGTTACCGAACTGAGGACCTTTAGGCAATCAATCCATACATCTCTGTGTGTGTGTGTGTGTGTGTATTTTATATTTGTATGTTTTTAATCTTGAGGCATTTGTTGTAAATGACAAATAAGCGAGAAACATTAAGAGGGAAAGTCGTCTGCTTTATTAATTTGTTGGCGTCAGTTAACCTTCAGCAACGATCACTGAATCAGACTCGCTTGAATCATAGTTACAAAACAATAACAACAACAACAACAACAACAACAACAACAACAGCAGTACTGTTGTTAATACTGGCATAGTACCCGTAAAAAATGACGGGGTTATTAACATTTGGATGAGCCTTCCTTCCCAGGATCACAGAGTTGATCCCCGGCCTAGGATTAGAATAAAATACCTGTGTGCTCATTGAAAAGTGCTGTGTTTGCAAACACACACACACACACACACACACACACACACACACACACACACACACACACACACATATATATATATATATATATATATATATATATATATATATATATAGTTAGTTAGTTAGTTAGTTAGTCCTTGCTATTCGTGGGTTTTCCATTAGCGGTTTCAATAGATCAGTCTTGAATAATTTAATGAGAATTTTTTTAAAGAGTTTCGTAGCAGAGCGCGAAAAGACGCATCATCAAAAATTCGTTGGGCCGTATAAACAAAGCGTGAAACGTCTGAGAGATCACACAGCAATCGTAATAATATCTTAGTGTATGAATGCTGCCAGACAAGTGAGTGATCAATTTAGCATAAGCGTACATTGCAAATTAGAACTGGGGATTTTCAAAAAACAAAACTAAAAAAAACAACGTTTTTCTAGACATGATTAGGAGCAAGTGTTTAAATTTCCAGCCGTAAAAGTCCATTGGTACCGTCTGTACGTGTGATACATACATAGCCAGAGCAGCTTGGAATCTGAAGAAACCTATCTTTACAGTTTTGGTTGACGATAGCAAGGGATTACATGTTAAGCTAAAATTCATCGTTCCAGTTTTGAATCAGTTGATTTCCGCAGTTTTTTCCCAAGTTTTTCCTGTCGGGTCGCGAGGCGTTGAACAGTATATCTCAGAGCATTTGATTCAACGCTTCATCCCCGGATTCATTACAAAGCAAGGGGCCATTTTTGAAAGCACTTTTAGAGTAAAGGGCGGAGAAAAAGATTTTACTTTTTCAGCCGTCGATTGGCTTCTAACAACAAACATGGAGAGAGGTACTGGGTAGAGGTTGCCAGTCGGGAGACAAAAGGGGACACGTGTGGGGTCAGATATCGGGCCATAACCCCACTTTGGGATTACAAAATTGCCTGGTTGAGGGGGCTAATTATTCCTTATCTTGGCAAATCCAGGTTTTGAGAGAGAAGTAGAGAGAGAGAGAGAGAGAGAGAGAGAGAGAGAGAGAGAGAGAGAGAGAGAGAGAGGAAGGGAGAGAGAGAGAGGAAGAGAGAGAGAGGAGGGAGAGTGAGAGAGAGAGTGAGAGAGAGAGAGGAAGGAGAGTGAGAGAGAGAGTGAGAGAGATAGTGAGAGAGAGAATAGGTAAATTGATGAAATTCGTGAAGACGACTATGTAAATAAATATTTGAAATCAGTGGAATTTTTTTTTCTGCTATGATTTATTTTTGTCTTTAGCAAAGAATTTGGGTTGGAAGTGAATACAAAATTGGAATAAAGGAGAATGCTATTCGTTGATGAATAGAGTTTAATGGTTAAGACTAAAAATCTAATTGACTCAAATGTTTATGCGTATAATGGCTTGTCTCAACGTATGGAGATCCGGAAGCCTTTTCCACAGCTTTTCAGGTCCTCAGTCGCGGCGGGGCCAGAACGTGAATAGTCCAAAGGCCCGTGCCTTGAAGTGAAGGCTGACGTACACTTACGTTATATATACAGTATCACCCATAAATGAGTAAACGCTTACCATTTTTTTTTTATAGAAAGCTAATTTTCTTCTAAACCAAACATAGCAGTATTTGATGGAACACTACACGATCAAAACAGATGTCATAAGGTATTAATAGTGACCAAACTATTGATTTTAGATAAACTTTATTCGTCGGGATATACTCGTTCTTGAGAGTAAACATAATCATATTTTCAATGCTGTAAAGTTATATAATTATATGATACATGTTTTGATTGTCCACTGTCCCCCCCCCCCAATATTAAAATCCTGCTACTTTCGGATCAGAAGAAAATCAACTCTATCGCTATAAAAAATGGTATGGGGTGTACTCCATTATGGCCGACACTGTATGTGTATGCATGTTTGTGTGGGAGTCTGTGTGTTAGTGAGTGTGTGGTCTTTGTCCCCATTTAAATTGGTATCGCAATAAATGGTTAGGTGATTCAATTTTGCTCGGAGCACTATTAACATATTAGATAACAATAAGACATAAAAGAATTATCAAATGAATAGGTCAACAGAAAGCGTCTTTTGGCAGCATGTTGTGTTGGGGTTGATCAATTAAAAATTGGGAAAAGGGAATGATCAATGAATAAGTTACTCCTCCCGCATTTTGTTAAGCAGTGATCACTAGAAAAAGGTCTGGATTTTCAAAAAACAATCGTGGATGCCGTTGGACACAAACAAAAGGATCGATTTAGCATAAATTTACAATGCAAATTGAACCCTTGACTAAAAACCTATTTAGGGGGAATATAAACAAGAAATAGAAAAAAAGCTATTTCTAGACTGTAAAAGTTCAAATTTTCAGCCCTCTAGCTTCATTGGTGCGCCTATACACGTTATACATTATATACGTACATAGTCAGACCAACTTGAAAACTGAACGAAACTGATGTTGACAGTTTTGGTTGAGGGTTTCTCATAAAAACACAAGAGGAAATCTCTTCCACATAAAGTTATACAAAATATTTGCAAATTTCTGTAAAACCTAGCCGACCAACCACACGCGCACGCAATCAGGCACGTGCATACACACACACACACACACTCACACACACACACACACACATATATATATATATATATATATATATATATATATATATATATATATATATGCTGGCCTAAAACTACTCTTTTAGAGTCGAATACAAAGAACTTGTACCTCTGCTATTAAAAAGCTTTTTTACAAAAAGGCCTTGATTATATAATCATGGTTGGCTCGAATTTGAGCCTTTACGTAGATATCAAAACAGCCATGTTTAAAATCTGATTTTTTTTTTAGAAAAGTTTAACCAACCAGCAGTTTTGTATAATAAGCACAGAACTATAGCCACAATTGTTACACGTATTCACAGTTGAATGCAAAATAAATATAGGTTTGTTTTGAGGGTTTGAGTTTCTTTCTGAAAATTCCTCAAGGAATGCGATAAATAGCCATTTTATGGTGAAAGTGTTTGAGGGGAAAATGAAGACAAAAAAAAAGGAAGAGTTTTAAGAAGAGAAAAATAAACCCAGCAAAAGATATAAGGATTTTTCGGATTGGCTTACAATACAAACAAAAATTTGACCATTCCCATGTTTTCAGAAGGGAAACAGACTCTGATAGCCGACGCTCCGGGGGACAAAACTGTCTCAAGCATTGGATAAGATGACAACTTGGTTTATTCCTAATTTTATTTGCAGACTACATCAGGGTGGGTGTCACACTTCATATGGTAAAGGCATTGGGTCTTTGTCCTATCAGCGAAAAGCAAAGGAGCCTCTAGACCAGATATGGGCAATCTTTTCGATTTGGCGGACCAAATAAGACATTATTCATCTTCATTCTAGCCACACATTCACTTCAAAAATGAAAATCATTTTTTAGAAAGCATACGCGATATCAGACAAGCATGAATTACATTTATTATATTATTGATTTGTGAGAAGAAAACAATAGTAATAATACAATATGAATTATAAAATGGGTTTTCTGAAATGCCTTGATTGAAAGGACCTATGATAGCCCATATGTATCCTGGACCAGACTTTAATATTTTTAACCCTTTTGATAATAATTAATTCATTCATGCAACTGTAAAATCCTCCCTGCCTTATTTCCCTTATTTCAATTTTAGGTAATCTTTACTTATCTGGTTCTAAAATCATCTAGCATAAAGATTGTCAAATGTTATCCCCGGTTGATGGCTAAAAATGACTAGATTTGTTCATTTTTCATTTCCAGCAAAGTTTAGAGATAAAATCTCAAGTACGCTCGAAAAATTCATACAAAGGCTCCAAAAAGTTTAATTATACAACGTATTGATTAGATATTAACACCATAATGAAAATAAAACCAATTAATTTGATTTAAAACAACGTATTGGTCAGATATCAAGGCTATAATGATACTTGGTATCATATATTTGTTTTTGCTTTTTATTAAAACCATTCTGGCCACAAATCTGTCCCGGTATCATCAAGTTTTCCCAGGAAGTCAATTTTATAAATCATATTCTACGTCATCAGTCAACGGAAGAAAGAAAGAAGTGAAGAAAGAAAAGAAGAGCGAAAGAGGGAAACAAAAGATGGAGAGATAGAGAGAGAAGAAAGAGGGAGAGGTAGAAAGAAAAAGGAAAATGAGAGAGGAAAAGAGAGGACGCGATGCTAGCTTGAATTATCTGGAATTGCTGAACTCATTATCATAATCAGAATTTATTACTTTTTCTTTCTTCTTTTCAATCTTTACGATGATTCTTCTTCTCTCTTTTCTATTCTTCTCAGCCCTAAACGTCCATGGTCCATTGAGTTTTGTACAGACACTCCCCACAATGAGTTGGAAAAAAACCTTCTTTCCAAAATTCGCTTTGAGGCTGGAATAACTGCGTTCAGAGCGGAGTTTGATCTTGAAGCAGCCAGTCTTATTCTATCACGTTGATGCCTTATTTCATTCTCTCTTTGTTTCAGTTCATTATTATTCTTTCATTCACTTTTTATGCAAGCAACTATTTAATTTCTCACCTCTTTACTAGTTGACTCTATACCAGGGTTCCCAACCTTTTGCTATGCCCTGCACCCTCAGGAAATTACTAATTTTCACACATCCCAGCAAAAATAATATCACATTTGAAGATGAAAAAGTTAAATTTTCAATTTTTGAACCACAAATTGAACCACATACAGTATAACAAGTGAACGAATTGAAATCAAAACTGTTTGGACTCTGTGCATAAAATGCAAATGAAAATTGAGCAATTTTATTCGAAAAAAATTGCAAACAGTGGAAAAATGGCCAGATGTTTGGCTAACTACTCTCACATATTTGAAGAAAAAATCGGCCAGATCTAGCCCAAAAATGGTTGATTCGGTATCCTTGCCAGTGACGAGCCTATCACCCGCTTGAAAGTTTAACTCGTCCACTAGTAGGTGATATCGCCCGGGTTGGCTAAACTGAGTCTATGGAAAACTGCTGATTTTTAAGAATAGGGGGTGCAAGTACCCCAGGTAAGAAACCCCTGTTCTGTACGAACGTAAATCAGTCATTTCTTCCACTCGTTTATTCAATTCATTGATAACATCCGCTCATGTTACCCTTTACTCTTTAACGTTCACTTTGAAGCATATATATCTGATCTACTCTAGATTAATAGGCGATCAGCTACGTTTATGACAGTCACGATTACCTTACATTAATAATTGAATGGGCCATCATTAAAGTGAAACTAAGAAAGGAAATAGGGTGGAATAGAGGGAAGAAAGAAAGATAAATGACGAACATTACAAGGCGTCTAATGATTCGTCGCAGACGCTACGGTCTCCGAACTATGAACACAAAGAAAGTATGGATGAAAGAAAGCAAAAAAGAAAGTGTGAATTGTTAAACTTCTTTTTTCTTCTGCTTCTGGCTTCCTCACTCCCCTCTTAACACATGACAACAATTCAATTCAATTCACTTCCTTCGCTCCTTCCTTTCTTTCTTTCTTTCTTTCTCTCTCTCTCTCTCTCTCTCTGTCTTTTCCCTCTCTATCTTTCAACCCTATCATTTAACTATCTTTCTTATTTGCCTGCTCTTTCTTCTTTTGTTAAAGCGTGACGTTTTTACTTCTGAACATCGTTCGAAAAAGGATTAAGTTTGTTTGTTTTTTTAATTTAAAACGCTGTTTTAAAAATCACAAGCCCCTAAATGGAATTTCTTATTAAAATAAACGGATTCATATGTTGCTGACTCAAAGTAAATTCCATGTTTTTTTTATTTTACTTTACTTACGAATTCGTGTTTATTTTCTCAAAATATTTATATTTAATATTTCAAAATAATTAAACTTAATGAAAACCTAATCAAAAAGCTCATATATTTCCTTTCGAACTCATTCAGTAGTATTCCTATTTCTTAGAAACTGACTATTTACCAATTTACTCTTTTCCCCGATCATTCATTCATTCATTCACGCCTCCAAGACTCATTCATACACAATGATTCAATCAAGTTAACGGGGGATGCACAGCAACAACAACAACGAAAATTTCAAGACAGACGGACAGGGACGTGGATGGGGGTAGACAACGATAGCAAGTTGAACAATTAATAAACTAGAAAGCGCCCAAAGAGCGCATACAGCAGTAAACGCCATTTTCAGAGGGACAGATCAGCCCCCAAATTTAATCAGTTCTCTTGTAGCCTACCGTCCACCATTCTACAAAATATCATTGGAATTCATTGAGAACTTTAGGCGATATCGTGTGGTCGATGATGAAATTAGGCGATACTGTGTGGTTTGGATATATAACGACATCGTGGATCCTTTCCAAGATTTTATCAGTCCTCCAGTAGCCTATTGTCCACCCTTCTATAGAATGTAATCGTAATTCATTGAGAACTTTTGGAGATATCGTACGAACAGTTATAAGCATATGCATACATTTAATTGAAAAAAAAGGAGGGGGGGGGAATATGTCAATCGAAAAAAAATCTGGATCCATCCCAAAATGTTACCACCTCTTTTTGCTCTCTTGCCACATTTTCCCAGCAAAATGTTATAGAAATTCACTCATTACCATCTGTGATATCGTATTGATACACATGACATTTTGGCGCTTTTATGTTGTTTGGACATATAACTACGTTGAAGGGGAAGTCATCGTGCATTGATCTGCTCCAAAATTTAATTGGTTCTTTTGTCGTCTATTTTCCCACAAAATCCGATTGAAATTCATTAGTTTTTTTTACATGTGACTGCGATGTAGAAGGAGTGATTGTGCATGGATCCGCTCCAAAATGTAATCATTTTTTTTCCGTAGCAATATTCCAACCTTCCACGAAATGTCATCGAAAGTCATTGACAACTTTTGGAGATATCGTGTGGACGCAGATGAAATTATGGCGTACATGGATTCACTCTAAAATTCAATCAGTTTTCACTTAACTTATTGTTCATTCCTGTAAATAATTTTATGAATTTACGGATAACTTTTTGAGATATCGTGTGGATAGTCATGAGCGTATACATGAATGTAATTGACAGGAAAAAAATGGAAAATATCTCTAAATAATAAAAAAATTCCTGGACCCGTCCCCAAATTTATCCACCTTTTTCTCTTTTTTTAGTGAAATGATAGGGCATTTCGCTGTGGAGTAAAGGTTGATGACATTAACAGATAGTTCCTACTGTATAGTGCAGTGGTTCCCAAACATTTCCCAATCACGGCGTCCTTGATGTAGAAGGATTTTTCACGGCATGCCTGTCAGGAAATATTGAACTTATCTATTTATTTCCATGTGTCTCCGCCTATTTTTTTTATCAAGTCATCATTTTCATAATGTTTAATTGAAAAGCAACTTTTCAAACACTTTTTTTTCCATAAGAAATACTTGATTTAGATTAAAGTGAAGCATTTCTTTAATTACTAACTTACTAGAATTGAAATTTTCGAATATCCCTGGGAGCTAACCAAGGTTCCCCGGGGAACCGTGTCGTACATTTTGGGAATCTTACTGGGAGACTAAGCTGAACTCAGTTAATGTTTATACAGACTCAAACTAATATCAGATTACATTCAGAGAGAGAGAGAGAGAGAGAGAGAGAGAGAGAGAGAGAGAGAGAGAGAGAGAGAGAGAGAGAGAGAGAGAGAGAGAGAGAGAGGGGGGAAGCATAAGTAAAAATCTTTGCTACTTACGCATACGTATACATATTCATGATATGAATGCGTGTAAATATCTTTGAATTTAATGTATTGCACAAGTCGAGATAGATAAGTAAGGACCTGTATATGCATATATAAATGTGTGATCGTCAGGTCCATCGCCAAGAAGGGTTGGGGGTTACCTAAAAATCTACCTCCTCACCGGTCAATGTGATGTGAATTGATAACCAAAATTAAAACTGAGGAGAAGATATTCAGAGTGTCTTAAGAAAGTGTTGAAAATCACGTGGTAGTTAATAATATATATTTTTCTCTTGGCCCCGTGTGACTTAATCAATATTTGTTTTATTTTTCTGTCACATAGTGCCAAAGTATCCACCACATTGTCAGGTGTAATAGAAATACGCTTCTGTGCAGTAACAAAATTCAGGTCTTTATTATCATAAGAAAAACCTTTCAGTGTTGCCAATGTAGCTTTTTTGTGCTAAATCCAACACTTTTCTTATATTGGCACTATGTTTCGTCATCAGTATTTTAACGTCCGTCATTGGGCACAGACCTTCCCCAGGATTCGCTACAATTCGCTATCATGGGCATCGCGGAGCCAGTATTTCCTGAATCTGTCCAGTTCATCTCTCCATCTTGTGTTCTGTCGGCCTCGGTCTCTTATGTGATGTCTGGGTATCCACGTTGTGAGACGTGATGTCCATCAGTTGTCTTTCATTCTTGTAACATGGCCTGCCCATTGCCATTTGAGTTTTTTAATAGTTTCTATGATGTCACGGACACCCGTTTTCTTCCTTATATACTGTGCTGTCTTGTGGTCTCTCCATGTCAGGTTGAGCATGAAACAGCACTAACTTTGCGTGGGGATGCTTCAGAATTTTGGACATTTTTTACGTATTTCTGGCCATTTTTAGTATCTTTTTGGTGTTTTTTGGACGTTTTAGGGCTATTCAAGTTTTTTTTATCGCTTTTAGCAACCTAGTGCACATCTACTCGTCCGCCTCCAGGACTTGACTCTTTACTTCCTGTACCCTGGCGATGGGCCTGGAACCTATAGAGAACATAAGTATGTATGCAAACGCGTCTGTGTACACCTGAATCTTTGATAAGGCATGTTCACCGATAACACATGGATATATGTATCTGTAGATCTGATAAAGCATGTAGGCGATAATATATGTAGGCAGTTAATGAAAAGTTGACTTTCTGATAATGGTTGATCGTCCAACTTGCGAGCTAAACATTGGTTAATATCCAAACACACACGTAAACATATTTGTGTGAATGCCTGTGCATAGGTCGGTGTGGATGTTCATGTCTGGACGAACATTTGCTCATCAGGTTATTTTGAAACATACGAAAGAAAGTAGTGTAGAGTAACGTTCTTTCTGATGAATGATAAATCTACACCAAAATTTGAGCCCTTCGGTGATTTGTCTGTTTATTCATGCCTACTTATTCAGAAAAATAACCTGACCTATCGATCTCTACGTTTTGACTGAGAACTTATAACACAGGCTATGTGAGATTAACCACGGTCATTCATGGTCACCAGACGTAATTTCTTGGTCATTTCTAACCAATTTTCAGAATTGTGGGCCACAATCATACATCAAATAAGCTGAAATTCAACATATTAGAACATCTTCTCAAATCAAAGACTACAATTTACATGGCGTTCACTTCTGATGTCATTCATGGTCACCAGAGGTAATTTTTGGTCATCTTAAAACAAGTTTTGGGCCACAATTTATCATCCATGAAACTTAAATTGTGCATAGAAGCAAGGTTTCCCAATAGCAAAGGACTTATGCGATGCAAAGTTGACCTCTGGGGTCAATCAAGATCACCAGAGGTCATTTCTGATCATTTTAAGCTAATCTACAAAGTTGAGGGCCACAATATTGCACCAAGGATGGTGAAATTTAGCATATGAGTACATCTTTTTACGGCATAGATCGTAATCTATATAGCAACTGACTTCCAAGGTCATTCAAGGTCACCAGAGGTAATTTTTGGTCATTTAAAAATTTTTTTCCAAGTTTTGGGCCACAATTTAGTACCTATGAATCTGAGATAGGACATAAAGGTTCATCCTTCCACGGCACACATCATGTACAATGTGGAGTAGACAACTGAGGTTATTTGAATTCACTAGAAGTAATTTCCGGTCATTCAAAGCCAATTTTCAGAGTTGAGGGTTACAATTTTGAACCTTGGATGCTGAAATTGAGCATATGGGTACACCCTCACACGTTGGGGGTAACGGATTGAGTGTGTTTGGCCTTAGAGGACATTCACTAGAGGTAAATTCTGGTAATTTCGACTCAATTTTTCAAGTTTTTTGGCGATAATTTCGCACCAATGTAAATGAAATTGGGCACAGGGATGAATCTTTTCTTGTTGGAGGTTCAAGACAATTCCATATCAACCTCAGAATTCATCTGAACTCATTTTTAGTCAATTCTAACTGATTTTCCTAGTGGTTGGCTAACTTTGGCCCTATGAAACTGAAATTTTTGCGTAGAGATTATTTCATAGTCAAAGTATTCAGAAATGTGATTTTAACATAGTCATTTCTGGTCATTTTTTGCGAATTTCTGAGTTGCTGGCCAAAGTTATAAGTAACGTGAGGGTGGTGTTGGGGGTTACTATAGATCAACTGAGATTATTTCTTGAATCAAGGCTGTAACAAGACAAGGACAATCTCTCAAGATCGTTGGTATTTACAAGTGCTCTCGGTGATATGGGCAGCTATATATTAGTTATTCTAAGATCAGATCCTGGGACCCGATGGGAGAGACACTTATGTATCCAGAAGCCCAGTCAGACTAAGCGACGATATCTTTTTGGAGCATCATTATATTTCTTCCATTACAGCTACTTTTTCATGAGTACATTGTATAAACAATAGCTTTTTTCCAACACCAGTAAGAAGAAATATATTAAAGAATATACATCTCCTTTTTAATCTAATTTGAGTTATCTAACAACGGCTATCCCCCTGCTTGTATATATATACTATAAAATTGGGATAAAAATAGAATTCATGTATAAACTATTTCTCAATTCTGTTACAGTGTTAGCTTTTCTAAACACGAGAGTGTCCATAGTTATTCACTTTTAGAATAAATAAGTATAGGAAATCTTATGTATGCTGTATGTATATGTTGGTATATGCATAGATGATATATATGTGTGTGTTGGCAAGCCGTAGAGTTTATTTATCAAAAGAATGTTAATCGACTAACTTCACTTTGTCATCCTATCGGGAAAAAGATACTGTACTTTCTAGCATATAGCGTCCATCTAAAAAGCTTATTACTTCTTCAGCGTCAGTATGTCTGTGAACCTAACTGTTTTGTCCTTTGGATATTTTCTCCAAGTAACTTGACTGATAAACAGAGAAAAATGTTTTTCTGTTTGCCTTCTAAAGTGACATTAAATTTCTCTCAACTTATGAAACAGATCTGAGAGCACGACAACCGGAATGAGATTTCTTAATCGACGTCGGTAAGAGTTCGCGTTTGCCTCACCCCCAACCCGTAAGGAAATATCCGTGAGACTTTTAATGGTTTTGAAGATAAGAGTTTCTGGAGGCCGTGCTGATTGGGTCGTACACAATTCTGACACAGACTTTTTTGAGAGTCTTCATTGTTCACCCCTTACATATCCACTTGGCAAGTACGGAATGTTTCCCTTTTCTGCGTTTAGACGGCAATGTTCATATTACGCAACTAGTCACAATGTTGTAAGGGAGATTGATTCGATCTTACCTGTTTTGCTAGGTTTTCCTATCCCATAAACTAGTGGTTTCGCAACTGGCGTCTGTGGACCCCTGGGGGTCCGTCAAATAATACTTGGAGGTCCGTAACAGTGTGCCCATGCAATGTAATCCATTTATAATAAACATGATTTTTAAAAGTCCATAGTTGCTTATTATTATAGTTCAATTAAAGTATAAAAAACTAAATGCTAAAAATAGTGGTCCGCCGGGATATTTTTTTTTGTAGGAGAGACCATTAGGTTTCAAAGCCATTGGTTGAATCAGTTTATTTGTGTATTTGTAAAAGCTGAGATACCGGTATGTAAAATAGCTACACGTTAAATCAGGTGAAATATTGAATGTGTGCGTGAAGAAATAATTTCACCATTTGGTATCACCGATTTCACATGATCCCATTAATTGTATTGGTGTCAGGCCAGACTTGACAAAATATACATTAAAGCCAAATTTCGGGATCAAAGTGATAGAGGAACTTTTTTTCATTTTCAGACATCAAAATCAAAGAGAACTTTTTTTCACATTTTTGGGTCAGAAGATTGAGGAGAACTTTCCTTTGACTCTCAGGGGTCAAAATCGGGGGTGGGGGGCTTTTCTTTCACTCTAAGATGTCAAAATCGAAGGGGGAATTTTTTCTCTGTTATTGGGTCAAAATAGAGGACGAACATTTCTCACACTCTCAGGGATCAAAATTGAGGGGCAATCCCAGGGGGAAAAAAAAAGAAAAAACAGGATTGAAAAAAAAAAAAAATCCAAAACGCCAAAGAACGCCAGGTGTTGGTCCTCCTTTCGTTGAGATGCACTGAATTATCCATGCGCTGAGTCATCCTTGCACCTAATGGTCATGCGCGGAAAAGTCGGCGTTCAGATATCAGCGCTTAATAGACTTACGCGGAGAGGTCAGATCACGTTATCATCAGTGCCAAATAGGTTGATTTTCGATTACATCTGATCGCAATAGAGTTTGAATAAGAGAATAAGAATAAACATTCAACGTTTCGAAACAGTGTTCCGTAGTTGGATGAAACAAAAATCAACATTTTCAAGTCTGATTGCATGTCTAGCGTCATCATGGAGACGCTTACACAAAAAAGTGTTTGGTATCAACAGATACACATGTTGGTGGAAATATTATGGTCTTGGGTTGTATGAGGCTTAGTAGCACTGGTGAGTGGTATCTCATCAACAGGATCATAAATGCTGAAGGTAACATCAGTATATTGAAAGAAACCATGTCGTTCTCAATCGCTTTTTTCCTATGAAGGGTACTTATTTTTGGACTGTTACAAATTCATATTTCTGTTTCAATGCTCTTGAGTTTGGTGATGAATAATGACTAATAATATCCGTTTTCATAGTATAACACCCCACGAGGAATAATAAAACCCTGGTAAATTTGGTTCAGAAGAAAATTAACTTTTTATAAAAGAAATTGATAGGGGTATACTCATTTATAGGTGTCTATCTAAAAGATCTTTTCTGTGAAGGTTTGTGAATTGTTAGGATTAAGATGACTGATCGTAAATGCAATGGAGGCGAAAATAAAACTATCAAGTAAATAACGTATAGAATGCAGCAACTTGATACTACTCAATCGCTGACAATCCATCTTGCTTTTAAAACAACAAGCTCACACGACCTGTTGGAAGTCTGCAAATACAGAAGTACTACATTTGATAGGCTGTGGAAAACGATCTATTTTACAAGAATGTTCTCTACAATTCAAACTCATGTTTTCCATTCTGCTTTGGGCTAATTTAAAGTATTTTGAAACGTTCTGTTTGTATGAAGTGAAATATCAATTGAGTTCTCATTGTCGATCAGAAATTCTAGACGAATCCAATTTTTGACCTAACAGAGAAATTGATACATAAAACAAAGAATATATTTTTGCATATAAAGAACACATACTTTTGAGACAACATGAGTTGTTGGTTTGAGTAGATGTACACACGTACACACTTTCATAATATAATCAGTGGAAGTAGATATATGCATATATGCATACATTTAACAACAACCATGTCCTATGCGCTCATGTGAATGTTTAAACCCTACATATTTACATACACAAACACATTTTACACACCAGCATCAAAACCCCCTTTTACATACGCAAATGCACACTCTTTAGTCAGTATATGTGTGTGCATATGTATTTGGAAAACTTGGTTATCTTGAATGATTGCGATTACAATAAAAAGCGGCGTTGTCCAATTACAAAACTATGGAACATATTTTATGATACAAATATATCCATTGGAGAACAAAGGGCAAGTTTCCTCACCGGCAAATTCGGGTTAAATTTCAGTAAGATCTGAGTAATTTGAGTAAAACTATGGAAAATATCAAAATCAAGCCTTTTGCCATCATTATAGAAAGAGTTCCCATACGTCTATGAATAAATAATTAGGTTATTTTAGTGATCTGAATGGATAATCCTGTAATTGGAAACTGCTTTATAAAGCAGTGTGTTGCTCGGAATTTGAATTTGTCAGCAGAGTAAGCAGAAAACCACAATCAAATATGCGTGTATATTTTTGGGATATCACACACTCGCCTGTGCACAAGCATACACACACATGCATACAATATATTTGTATGCGTCATGGTTAATATGACAATATGAGAGTGGAATGACTGCATCAGAAGGCTTGCCAAAACAAATGATTCTTTATTTCGACGTTCCGTTCCTTACTGAGCTTTGTCAATACTAAGGTGTTACGAGAAATTGGTATTTTCATGAGTAGATAGTGAGCTGTGTTACGGTAGGATGGTAGTTGGTGAGATGTGTGTCATGACCATACACACACACACACACACACACATATATATATATATATATATATATATATATATATAGATAGATATATATATATAAATATTACACACGCACTCGTATTTTCATATTCATTTACACGAGAACGTCCAAAGTAACTTACATTAACACAGTATTGAAATATAAGGATAGTGTCCTACTTGTGTGTGTATGTAAATTCAAACATAAATACCTGTGTCTATATTTATCAAAGTTTGTTGGGGTCTGAATGCAGATGTTTGATGCAAGAATTCTTCTGTAAAACGAAAGTCGTTTTTCTTAAAGGAGTTTCGCTCCAAATGAAAATCTCATTTCTCCTCAGTCTGCGTCAATTGCGTCAGTCATCAGATCTAATTTTTATTTACGGCTAAATTCTTCAGAGTCACGTTCACACATACAATCACATAATTCACGTATATATATATATATATATATATATATATATATATATGTGTGTGTGTGTGTGTGTGTGTGTGTGTGTATGCACTTGTGCGTATGCCAGTAACAGTACATGAATGCTTCTGACTATAAGCATGTGTATGTATTATTTATATGCACACGAAAGATGCCGTGGACGCCCGTTTATAAACGTACATACACGAATGCTTTTTTATACTTATCTTTGTACGTTTGTGGATAACAATTCTATGAATTATTTAGGCTAGTCAACATTGGTCTCTTTAGTTTTCAAGTTGGTGTGGCTTGCTGGCAAACTGTCTGTGTATGAATCATGCGCACAGGCCATGCCAATAAAGCTAGAGGGAGAGCTGAAAGTTAGAACATTCACTCCTCATGTCTAGAAAATTATTTTTATGTTTTTTGAAGATTACCACCAAAACAAGTTTTCAGTTAGGAGTTCAATTTACAATGTAGGTTTATCCTAAAATGGTCTCTCTCTCTTCATGCCTAGCAGTATTCATGCATGTTTTTTTAGAGATCACGGTCCCACAAAAGGTGAGAGAAGTGACTTATTCGTTAATCACCCTTTTTGATCAATCCCAACACAGTATGCTAGCAAAAGACTTTGGTCACATGATAGTTTCTATTGAGTGACTAACCACAATTGTCCTTTTTATTGTTTAAATCACTCCGTTTTGACCAACGCGTTGGCCAGATTTCCTCAAGTGTTTACAACATTCGATTATCTTTCAACTGGATTATTTATTTCATTCACGATCTTTTTTGCTATGTTTTGTCCCTCATTCCGATAAGACCAATTTACAGATCGAAGTGACAAAAATATCTTTTACACTTGCAATTTTGGAAAAGATTAACGGATAGATGCAAGAAACATCCGAGGATGACCGGCGAACGTACGGTCCAAAATACCATGTCCGAAACAGCAAAGATGAAAATAATAATCCAAGTGATTCGTAGAATAATGAAAATACTTGATCTCAGAACTTGAGCTAACGCATACACATGCACGTGCGTGTTTGAGCACGCGCACCTCCGACCATGTCAGATTTTACAAGTATATAATTTAAATTACACCCAAGGTGATGGTGAATTAAAGACTAATCTGAGATTTATATACGAAAGTAGGCGCGCAATCAGGCATCAATCTTGTTTATATCAATTCATTACTTTGAAATTTAAATAAAACTTACCACAGATGAGTCAGCGACAAATTTGAGTTTTTATTTCAATATTTCCTTCGTTATCAAGTGTGCACACATATACAACTTCACACACACCAATGGTGGCGCTAGATCCGACTGTGCCCTCACTACTGCAAGATATTTTTTTATTCAGATTTTTGCAGATTCCCAGGATATATTGTGCTCTGACATCCCTGCAGTTGTGGGGCCTACACATACATGTGTAAGATTGCTGATGGGCAGCTATACCATTCTCTCTATGTGTGCAAGTGCTGATCAGGAAATCTGCTCATCTTGAATTTATCGAGAGAGGAAGAGGGAAGAAGGACCATCAAAATGTAATTTGCACATCATATAGTTTTTAGGAAAATTCTAATAAGGTTTTAGAAAAAAAATGGCACAACTAAGCGAAGGTGGTCCTGACTGGAATCCTGAATGTGAAATGAAGAAAAATAAAAGGGGTCAAAACAATTTTATAAACAATTTATTCAAAGCTATAACAAAAATGAGTGAAAGAAAAACAAACTCATAAAGATTTGCTGGTAGAAAGTTCCACAGAAGGACCCATGCAACGCCTCTATACACATAAACACTCACTCATACATACGTATACGCAAGCAATGTACACGCTTAAACATGGGCTTTGGGAAAAGGATCTTAATACGAGTATAACAACAACTTAAAACTGAAATTGTGGCTAAAACGAACCCCAGGGCAGATGAACAACTCAAGTCAAATGAATAGCCTTAAACTCTGACCGTTCCTAGACATAAATCCAACCTTCTTCCAGAAACAACCCATTTTTCTTCTCTTTCTCTCGCGTCTGCCACAGAAAAGAAATTCCATACAAAATTCCTCCCTTCGCTACTTCACCCCAAACTCCAGACACAAATTGGGAAGATCTGACATAGATGAATGAAATCGGCAATGACAGACGGCCTTGTTAAATTTTCGGGGCCAGAAAAAAAAGGAAGCCTTTTATTTGGGCTGGGAACTTTCAGAATCCCTAAAACACTTCGGATCAAACGGAAAACTAGTTACAAATCAAATCCAACTTTTTACAGATAAGCAAAAAGTGATTTCCTCCACAAAGGCATCTGGATGATTCGTTCAATGTCATTTAACATTGTTTTGTTTCTAAAGTACGTATGCTTCTTTCCTTTCATTACTAAAAGTGAACAGTGCGTTAAGGCTTTTCTTACAATGAAAATCATTTAATATAGAGGTTGGGAATTTTTCTCAGAAAAAGGAGGAAGAAGAATTCCATAGAAAATGACAATCCACGAATTCACGACATAAACAGAAGTAAATCATTCAATCTAAACATGTAATGAGTGTAATTGCTTTGCTACTTAATTTACCTTCCTATTATGACATAACGATGAAGATTACATCTTATAAACCCTTTCGACTTTTCGTCTCCTTACATATTAGAACAGCTTGAGTTGTGTTGACATTTTTAAGAGAACTTGAAATTAGGATTCTTCAATTATGATAAATTGATCACCCAATAAAATAGTTTAAAACTCTTTAGTGCCGGTCCGTACATAAACAACTCCGTCATTTTTGACGGGTATATACTCGCAGCGATAAGAAGTTACACCAACCGATATTTTCATTCAAAATCTATGATTGAAATCTTAATACACGATTAATAAAACATTTTATAAAGTAATTTATGGTATCAGTGAATACATTTAGCAATCAACAAACAAAGGCTATGAATTTTGCGAGAAATCTTCAACGATTTTGATTTTAAGTTCCTCGCCAAGTTTCGAAACTATCATTATCTCACTCACACAGAGGCTAGATTTTTCTTTTTTTTTTTTCAACAACACCTAATATCAAGAATCACGAAAAGGAGCCTCATTAAAATGTGATTTTAAATATTATGTTCATTAAAATAAGACTCGAACAATTTAAGAGTTTTATATGATTTTGAATAAAATATTTATTGAAATAAAATTCAAACACTCAAAGATTTTAGGAGCCATCGTATACTTTTTCGGGCATTCTTAACATATTTAGCCATGAAATTAGCTGAAAATGAACACACACACGCACGTGCGCGCGCGCGCACGCACACACACACACACACACACACACACACACACACACACATATATATAATCTAGCCACTTCCAGCCATTTTAGCAACTTCTTTATTTTATTTACGGTGGCCATTTTAGTGCCTTCTTTGCAATAACAATCATATCAAAATATCACTTATTTTATTAAAAAAGAAACTTTTTTGCTCCGTGACTTTATGAGCGATTACGTTAAGGTGGCGCAGCGTTGAACACACATAATAAGGGCCATGATTTGGGGGCCAGTGACTTCATGGCCGTGATTCTAATAAGTACATTTTGTATCTAATATACCTAAAAATCACCGAAGTTTCCTTTCTTTTGTGAATCAAGTTATAGTCACCTGCAAGAAGTATGCTTGAAGATTTGTGCATACTTCTATGTAACAATTTATGTATGTATTTATGCGTGTATGTTTGTTAAGTAGATTTGCAGACATCGTCAGCGCCAACGAGTTTGAGGCGTGGACGTTCACTGAACTACTGAACAGATCTAAAGTCAATAAAGGAGACAAACAATTCAGATAGTTTGTATGATGTAATAACAGCCGATTTGTTTATTTACATCCGCAACCAGATTCAATACGTGAAAGTACTTCCCCCCCCCCACACACACATATATATATACACACACACATACACATATATATGAAGAGAAAGGTACTAGAATTCCACAAAAGGGCCCAATAAATGGCAGAGATGAGTAAAAAGTAAGGAAAATCCACACTAGTTGAAGATTATTCGATTTTTAATAATATGGGATATATATATATATATATATATATATATATATATATATATATATATATATATATATATATGTATATATATATATATATATAGAGAGAGAGAGAGAGAGAGAGAGAGAGATAGATAGGTAGATAGATAGATAGATAGATAGATGTGGTCTTACTGCGACCCCTACAAATCTTTTTAGATTTCTATGATTATTTTTTTTCAGATTTTTCAGGGTTCCTCGAATATATTGCACCCCCAGAGCTTTGTCCCCTATCTCCCAATTGTGGGTTCTTCAGGCCCCACGCACCGCCTCTGTAAATAAACACTCGCACGCACAAAGAGAATGGTATGACTGTCCATAAACAAACCTACACAAGGATCTTGGAAAAGTGCCCATCAAGGAATATACTCATCAGGAAATCTGCCCATCCCATATTTATCGAAAAAGGAAAAGGGTCCATCAAAACATAATTTGCTCATAATATAGTTTCTAGAACTTTTTTTCCAAGTTTTTATAAAAATCTTTTTGCACAACTGAACGAAAGTGGTCCCGATTGGAATTCTGGGTGTGAAATAAAGAGAAATAAGCAAGACAAAACAATTTAACAAACAATTTATTCAAAGCGATAAAAAAAAATGAGTGAGAGCAAAACGAACTTATTTTGTTTATTTACAGAAAGACGAACAAAAGGCTTACACACACAAACATCCTAATTTAAGCACACAGGCGTATTCACACACATACACACATACACACATACACAGAGTCTCAAGAAACCTTCCTAATGAAGACACAGAGACATGCAAGTATACATACACGCACGTGCACATACACACATGTACACATATACACAGAGTTTTCCCCAAAATCTCCCCCAATTAAAGCATTGAGACATATAAGTATACACACGCACATACATCCGGGTACTTGATTACATAAAGACACAGAACTATATACTGGCAGAAGTTTACACACATTCTCGGTTTCTAAAATGCATACGCATTAACATGCACAACTGGATCTATACAAATGAGTGCAGACGTGTCTCCATTTTAAAATTCAATGTGAAGCACACACGCAACGTATTAACACGCGTAAAAACTTGCTTCGCGAGTGGACATAACATATACCTATATATATATATATGTATACATATATGTGTGTGTGTGAGTGTTTCAAGCGAATGCCCATGTGTTCGCTATGAAGACTGTTACCCACACATACACATTCACTTGTAAATGCATAAGCACAAACAACCATGTACAGTAAACAGGTCTGGTTAATCACTCAATAGAAGTAGTCATTTGACATCCATCTTTTAGCCGTAGGCCATTTTTGGGTGATCAATTAAAATGGAGAAAAGGGGATCAATTAATTATTTCTCTTGTTTTCAGTCCGAATTTGAAAAAACCAAAAAAAAACAAAAAAAACAACCACAACAAAAAAACAACAAAAAAACAAAAACAAAACTCAGGCATAATGCTGACGGACAAAAACTAAGGGACCGATTCAACTTGAACTTACATTGCATATTGAGCCCCCACTAAAATATATTTTGTGGAGAGAATTTCCGTTTTTTAATCACAGGGAATAGATGTTGATGTAGCCTGCATGTGCAATACATACATGCATACATAGCCAGTTAGACCAGCTTAAAACTGAAGAAACCTATGTTGATATTTGCGTCGGACTGTTTCACATAAAAACAACGTAGGAGTTTTGTTAGCAAGAGTAGTTCGTAACCAATTCGCTAGTATTACGAATTCGAACTTTACTGGATACTCCACTGGGATGACCATGTGCCAGACTAAGTTAAGCTTAGTAAATAACTATAAAAGCATTCAAGATTATAAAGTGATTATTAGGGAACACATCGCTGATCAATTCGTGACTATTGTTAGTTTGATTCAATCTGAATGCTCCACCTCTGTGACCTTGTGTCAGACAAAGCTAAGTTCATTAGATAACTACAAAATGCACCTATGAATAGTGTACTTGAGAAAATGTGTTTTAATTCACCTCAAAGATATACATTTAGAGATATATCACTTGCGTATGACTCTTTTACGATTGCAGTCAGTAAGTTACTATTGGAAAGATGGTATAACGCCAATTTTTTTTTGAAGATTGAATGACAGCTTACTTGCCCCCGAAATCAGTATTTACTACATAAACGAATCAAGAAGGAGACAAGGAAGACTGTTATTGTTAAGAGGATTGTGTTGCGCCAATTTCTTAAGGTTAAAGGACTGCTAATTTGCCCCTAAAATCAGTATTTGTTGCTACATAGATGAATCGATATATATATATATATATATATATATATATATATATATCTTTTACCTTTATTCGTCCAGAATCTCCTCTTGCCAACAGACGTACATTTTTGTTTACTTACGTAGCTACATGGCTTCCTACATGGTGTTCAGTAAGAGAATCATAGACCGAGATCTATATTTCTCTGAAATGTTCTTGCAAGGCGTGTCAAAGGAGCTCTTTATAGATAAATACTTGATACGTGTTGGGTGTATCAGGTCCTTTATCAAAACACACACTTTTATTTTCTTTGGCCTGGACACGCAGATTTTCGCTTAGTCAAACTTCGACATCTTTAAGCAATACGTTGTCAGATTCCTGGCTCGTTTCCTTTTAATAACACTTCTCACAACAACGACAACACCAACAACAGGAAAAACAACAACTGCTGCCCACAGATCGTTATCATCATCATCATTGGCAACATTAATTCATATGTATAAAACACAATATATATACACACATATATATATATATATATATATATATATATATATATATATATATATATATATATATATATATGTATATATATATATATATATCTTCCTCCTCCATAATAAAGATTCACTATGGAGCACGTGTAGGTCGCTTGTGTAATTCATGATCTCCCGTTATCACACGGTGAGTGTATCATAAAAACAAGAGATCATCTCAGATTAAGTTTAAAAATAATACAACGCAATTTATAATTATTTCTGTCTGATTATATCCATATGATATGCATCCATTTCTTAATAATATAATTGTCCACAAATAAAGAAACAAATAGAGCAGATATAGACAGTAAATGAACAAAAACGAGAATGTGGAATTAAAGCAGTTATCTGGGTCTTACCAGCGGCTGTTTAGCTCATTAGTAACAGCAACGCTATGTTGAAGCGGCTACTCTATCAGTGACAGGTTCGATTCCGGCATTAGTCCCATTTTCTTCAATTGTTTATTTTATTTACTTTATCTACGCCAAGTGATACATTCCGTGTAATAATGGCAGATCGTTTCAAGTAATATACGCCATTCATAATCATTTCCATTTCCTAATATTCACACATATACATGAATTTAAGAAATGGACATTTTTGTCTGACAGTATACATACACGTATCAAATAAGTTTCTATAAAATATGATGCAATCCATGAATAATTCTGTCGAACCAAATGAGTCCATTTCTTAAATATATAACTGTCACGTTGGAAGAGACGAATAGACGGAGAATAAACGAGATGAGAATTTGGGTTGAAAGCAGTTATTTGGCCTTTGCAGTACCGGTGGCTGTTTAGCCCAATGGTAAGAGCATTGCTACGTCAGAGTGGCTACCCTATCGGTGGCAGATTCGAATTCCTGCAGCAGTCCCATTTTCTTTAATTGTTTATTCTATTTGCGTTGTCTAAATTGAGTGATATTTTAACCTCAGAGATATATTAACGACACGAGATCATTTCAAGTAATTTTCTTCATGATATAACGCGATATATATATATATATATATATATATATATATATATATATATATATATATATATATATATATATATATATATATATATATAAATTTAATGACAGTATTGGAAAAATCATTACACTTCATTTTCGGAACACGTTTCGATGTCTACCATCATCGCAAGTTAGATTTTGCTCTTCGTTGTCATATGAACTTTGCAACATTTCAGTTTTTCTATGTCATTAGATTGTCCTTCGTTGGAAAATACTCTTTCCTCTGATACAAAAATATTATATACATATACTTCGTTTTTTTTGACGGAGCTCACATTTCACTTTTTCAACTTTTTAAGAATTATTCTTTCAAAAAAGGCAACAGGTTACTCAGACTTTGATAAGTGATATTCAAATTTTATTCCGCTTTTAATAATAATAATAATAATAATAATAATGATAATAATAATAATAATAATAATAATAATAATAATAATAATAATAATAATAATTGTCACTCAGCCTTCAGCGATAATCACTGGGCAACCGGTGTGAAACTGTAAATCACAGTATTACTGCGACCTATGAGTACTAGGAGAGGAGGGCTGGAGACTTGAGGAGACTTGCTGTCACTCAAACTCCAGCGGTTACCACCAAGCAACTGGTGTGAGATTGCAAATAATAATAATAATAATAATAATAATAATAATAATAATAATAATAATAATAATAATAATAATAATAATAATAAGAAGAAGAAGAAGAAGAAGAAGAAGAAGAAGAAGAAGAAGAAGAAGAAGAAGAAGAAGAAGAAGAAGAAGAAGAAGAAGAAGAAGTTGTGTCGGACCAAGACAAGCTTAATAAATATCAAAAATACGTCAGAGGAAGAATATGATTAGAGAAGAAACAGGATCTCACACGAGTGACATTGAAATTGTGAAATTTGAAGTAGATACTCCCACTCATTATCATAGAAGCATTGGAAAGCGTTTGAAAATCGTTCCTGATAAAAATTGAGTAAATAGAAATTCAAATTCCCAACCCAAATAGAAATCCCATCAAGTACGGCACAGCTGAGAAGATTTAAGATATTCGGGTAGATGTAGGAGCGATGAGGCGACTTGATGTCATTTAGTCCCCAGCTGGACAGGCCGGTGCTGGGGATCATGATTAATATTGATACAGGGTCTGATTAGTCTTTCAATAGAGACCATCACGTGACCAACATCTTTTGGCAGCATGCTGAGATAAGTTACCATAATTTACGGCTTGTAAGGCACGCTTTTCTATAGGTTCTGTCTCGGGACACGAACGCTTTATCAGTTGTTTGCGAACGTTACTGTGCTATGCAGATAATGTAAACAGCCAGCCAATATAGATTTGAATAGATAAGAACGAAATAAAATAACTCGATAGTGTGGAAGGCTATGAAAATTAGGGGAAAACAGGGGGTTTCTTTTGGGTTTTTTTTTTCGAGGATATGCCTGCAAAAATGGAGTTGCGTCACATGGCAATGCGTCTTATAATCCAGAAAATACGGTATTTCTCTCGTCTTTTGTTGGGCGGTGATTACGAAAAAGTCCGAATTCCGATATGTTTGAGGAGTGAATTTTGAAATTTTCAGCCCTCTAGTTCACTTGGTGCGGCCTCGACACATACATAACCTACCACACCCACTTATAACGAAAGAGAAGTATGCTGACGCTGACGGTTTCTGAAAAGATCAGATTAAGACAAATCAAGGCTCCTACTTTTTATTGAAAAGAATCTCAAAGCGCTCATCAAGGTTGGTCTCGTACCAAACTAAGCCAATGCTCATCTGAATTGTGAAAGGCACAACAACCTATGCTGAATATCAGACTTCTTATTTTTCAATCCACAGACTGAAAATAGGTTCACTACTACTCACTACTGTATGTGTGTATCAACTTCCAGCTTGTCAAAGCTTCGTTCTTTTTACAACTTGTCTTCCATCTAGTTATAAGTAGACTCTATGTTAATAACTTCAGAAAACTGGTGCATCCAACGTGATTTGGGGATAGATTTTACTATTCCTGAATTCTTAGCGGAGAGGCAATGAGTACCATTTTTTAAAGTCTTCGTTATGTCTCGCTGGTTGATTGAACGACCACCAACTGAGCTGGAGGTGAACACTCTAACACTGGGCCACGGTGTTCATTCAGTAAAGAAGATGGAAAATTCTAATTCTAAACTAAAGAGAAATCAACCTTCCTTTCGTGGTCAGTCACTAAAATTCGCAATAAATAAATGGAATAAGTGATAACGACGAACACTTAATGTAACTACTGCTAGTGCAACCACCGATGTTAATGATATAATATTCTATTGATGCTACAATAAGGTTTTTCTTCTCTTTTCATTGGGCATTTGAGACACGCCTCTTCACAAAAAGCAGTTATTGTACTCGTCTGCTTTAATGCCTTCAAACAGCTACGATTTCTCCAACTATTTACAAATATCAGCCATCTTGTTGTTTTGGTTACTTTGTTTTTTTCTCCACCCATCTCGTTTTCACCTTTCCCTCTTTGTTGTACTGCCACACGACAATTCAAGTGTTATTGCAGATGTGACTCGGATACAATAGCTCTTTTGATGGTTCACCTTTGAAAGAGGAAATAAAAGAACGCCTATAACGCCTCTGAAACAAAACCACAATCAGAACTCGAGAGAAATCGTGAAGTCAGAATGAGGCTGGGAAGATTAACTGGATCTTGCCTTAGATCAGACGACGTTGAACGTGATAAGCTTGTAAGGAAAATGGAGATTCGAGGCGAGAGATGACAATCGGAGAAGCTGTTGTTGCTACTGTGGGTGGCTCAGCCGAAAACAAAGAAAACAAAAATAACTGAAAAGGATGGAAATCTGGTTGTTTGGGAAAGATATCGACACCGAAAAGCACGAAAGTTAGGAGAGGCAGATCAAAATCTTTTGAAAACAAGGAAGGATATCAAAATGAAACCAAGCAAAACAAACTTGAGAGAGTTTATAATAATAATAATAATAATAATAATAATAATAATAATAATAATAATAATAATAATAATATATGAGTATAAAGACCATAGTCACCAAGTTTGTTGTTTACATGCTTGTTTGTCTGTTCTCGTCACAGCGAAGACACAAGTTTTACCCTCTTCCTCTCTTTAAAGGTGATTAAAAAGAGGACGACAAGTGACCAGCAGCTTAAGTGTGACTGACTGCTGTAGCTGACACACAGACGAAGTTTGCTATGTCTGTGTCTATGTTTGACAGGAAAACATAAGTTTTACCTTTTTCCCCTCTTAAAGTCGATTGAAGTGTGACTGAAGACGATGTTTGAAAATGGAAATATCTTAAAATATTAATCCATCTAAAGATAATATACAAAATCCTGCCATTTTTTACGGGTACGATGCAAGTGATATTACGCAATATTATTCCAATATAACATTGAAAATACACCCGTTTTCATCAAAACAATACAGCACAAATAGTTTTAATCATTTTGTATGATATAATCGGACTATTTTCCATGTCTCTGTGTTCATCTTTTCACAACATTTTGGCCGTATACTCACCGGCCTTCGTCGGATGTTGGTATTGAAATGTGGAATGACTATTCAGAATACATGTGCGATTGGACTGGACACGTCACATCCATTTTTTGTATATCCGGGTTGTGTTTTTGGTCAGGAAACAACAAGGACGAACACCGGAGGGTACGAATGAACACATAGACAAGGAAAATAGTCCAACATTATCATACATAATGATCAATATACCCTGTTAAACAAAATTCAGAGAGTAATCAGTTATCTACTGATTTAAAAGCAAGAAGCCCTTCTGATTTCCGATTTCAAAGAGATTCTAAACGAAGTATTTGTAGCATTACAAGTTGTGCTAGAAGTAGCAAGAGGAGATGAAGTAAATTGAAGATGGTTCAGCCGAGAATCTGGATATGAAAAAACAGTAAGTTTAAATTAGAGAGAGTGTACATTTTTTATCAAGCATTCGTTCTGGAATCTTGGTTATTTGATTTGATAAGTGGGCTTAGAATGAGTATACATAACATTTGAAGCTTTTAAGTTCGCTGGAATTTGAAAAGTTCAGCCGATCTTATCCGTTTTTGAAGACAGTTTTGGTTATTAATAACAGACGACACTTGAAAACATATAAAAAACAAACGCTTGATACGTCATCTATTAAACAGAATAGATGTTCTTTTAATGATGTCACAACCCTCTTCGTTCTGTTGTTTATATAAGCGGAACCGACCAAAAAGCGTTTGATAGAGATGTGTGGACACATCTTGGTTAATCCAAAGAGAACGTTCTAAAAAGGCTGGATTATTACTTGTTTAAATCCATTAAATGTGCAAAGGCAAAAGTTTGAATTCAATTTTAATTGTAGATATTCGAGTTCATACAAACGTCAAACTTCAAATGTAAAATTTTGTAATTAGAGCCCCGTCCTCCAACCTTTGAGGATATTGGTACGGCAGTCTTCCAAAATAGAGTAAGTCTTTGTAGCTTTCCATCTAGTCAATAAGGAGTCTTAATGGTTGCTTCCATTCACGAATTAAATCTCAAAGACAACAGAAACAACCTGTCCACAACATCTCTCTCTCTCTCTCTCTCTCTCTCTCTCTCTCTCTCTCTCTCTCTCTCTCTCTCTCTCTCTCTCTCTCTTCGTTCATTTTCAGTTTTTATCCACCTGGCGCATTTCAGGCTTGGGACAAATCTGCGTTTGATAGGCAAATGTAAATAAAAAGTTGATTTAATAGACTACTCACACCACTACACCTACATCTATGTGTATGTATGATATCGTGTTAGATAACGCCTACTACGCTCGAATATATATATATATATATATATTTATATATATATATATATATATATATGTGTGTGTGTGTGTGTGGAGAGAGAGAGAGAGAGAGAGGGAGAGAGAGAGAGAGAGAGAGAGAGAGAGAGAGAGGGTGATGGGGTAGAGGGGGATAAAGAGATTCCAAGTATGTGATTTATAGGGATAGGGTCTCCCAGAACTCTCAACATATCGAATTCTTTAGTGTAAAATTTACTCCTAATTACACTCCGCATAAATATTAAACGTATATCACAGTGTGACTACTTCTCTCTCTCTCTCTCTCTCTCTCTCTATATATATATATATATATATATATATATATATATATAGAGAGAGAGAGAGAGAGAGAGAGGGCGGGGGAAGAAAGAGATATGAAGTTTGTATAGAAAATAATAAGACCGATTGCTTAAAAATATCCATCAATAACTTAATTACAAACCAACTTTATCTCCTTAAAAAACTCTCGGTGACTGAATTTGGAGGCAAAAAGAGAATATTCTAACAGCTCTCTTAATTCTCTGATCTGAGTCCTTGTTCCCCAAAATCAAAACCCAATTTGCCATTTGGTAAGTGTTGAGAACATCCAATGGGTCGTGACGAACCAACTGTTGGCATTATCAATTGAAGACTCCCAGTATTGTTTCTGGGAATGGGAACGACGTCTCCGTCGGTATATGGCTTCCCACAGGAACTATTTTAATGGAGATAAAGTTAATTCGTAATTAAATTGATCATAGATATTTTTACATAGTTTCATTATTGTTCAGATAGACTTCTTAGATACACGCACACATGCACACACATACACTCAAACACACACACACACACACACACACACACACACACACACACACACACACACACACACACACACATATATATATGTATATATGAGTGTGTGTGAGAGAGTTTGAGTGTGTGTAGGTTGTCCTAAAAATGAATAAACCTTATTCATAACTTCCATTCCTCCACACTTATTTTAAGGATGAAGTTTACATGAGAAATATTACAAATGTATGGACTCGATAATATTTAAAACATTTCTATAGTCTGTAAGCCCATAATTGCAGGTATGTAGAATGTGGCAAGAGACCCAGTGTATATTGTTGTAGCTCCATAGTCGCAGTTGAGTTGATCTGTTCGAATCAACAACTCATTCCACTGTAATATTTGATGTCCGATAAGATGAAGGCAAGAAGTATTATTTCCTGTCAGAATCTTTCGAACAGGGTCGCCAATATAGCACTTTCTATGCTCAATTTAGCGCGTTTTTTGTTTTGTCAGCACGAAAATACAGCATCAGCCAATTTTTAGCGCTATTTTTCATTAAACTTAGCCAATTTTCATTTCTTATTCAATTTTAGCCAGTTTGTAGATATTTTCTAGCTCTTTAAAAAACGGGAGGGATGCAAATCTAACCATTTTTAGCTATCAAAACAGTGTTATAGCGTTTTTTGCGTTTTTTACGCTTTTTCGGGGTCGATTTAGCGCTAAAAACCTTCTTGAGTCGGTAACATTGCTCTCTAAGCTGATTCTTTGCTCTTGTTGTCAGTGTTCCGTATTTCTGGATGAGTGTGCACAATGTTTGGGAAAAAAAAGAGACAGACAGAGAAAAGAAGGACTTTGCAAAAACCAGGATTTTTCTCACACCGTCTTTTAATCCGAATCTGTTTCTGCAATGATAGCATTTTGCGAGGTGAAGAGATTTCCGATAAAAAAAAAGAAACAATGACTTCTTTATGGCGATGTCTTTTCAACGCAACAATTCCAAGAAACTTGTCTTGAATCGCACCTCGTTCTATCGACACCGCAGCTGACGTGATCCGCTTTATAACAACTTCGAGCCACATCTGCTCAGCTGCCATTTTGTTACCCTCTGATCTAACTGATCCCCCCCCCCGTCCTAGTTGACAGAAAACCAAATGTGATGACGTATTAGACTTCTTGAAGCGAAATCCAATGCCTTTTTGCTCGCTCTCTTTATCATTCATTCGGTTATCGCCTCGCAAACAACAAATGTTCAAAGTCAACCACGTAATTTACTACGAGAACATGAAGACCTTTGTACCGATGGTGATTATTTACTGATGAGCCAAAACATTATGACGAAATACGTGTGGTAAGAACGGCAGCAACTGTGTTGTAACAAATGTGCATGTCAGGGCCAGAGGTATTTTAGTAGGTAAGCCGGTCTCAAGTACTTCGTTTCGATGTGTTTGATGTCGCAGTTATGCGCAAGAAGAAAGATTTTAGGAACCTTAAATGCCTAATTGTTATGGCATTGCTAGTGGGGTGCTCACATTCAATTATGGTGAATACCTATCAGCGGTGGTCTGAGATGGTGAAAATCAACAACCACCGACAAGGCATTGGGCAGCCATAGGCGTGTGCGAACTCTTTGATTAAGGGGAATGAAGGCTTGATTTCCCCGTAAACTTGTTCGGTTTTACCCGAATCACACTGATTTATGTGAAAATTCACAGTTTTGTCCGAATTTTGAAAGAGGGCAGTTGCCCTCTGGGCTTGCACACCCATGTGGGTGATCAGACTAATCAATGAGAGAAGTGAACGAAGGCTTTTCTGCCAAGTATTTGCCGACAGAAGGGTTACTGCCGTACAACTTTCAAATAGCTTTAATCGGAGTGAAAGATAGAATGCGTCACAACATACCTTTTTAGAAGCGGGGGGTCAGTTTTCAATGTTAGTTGACGCTAAATTGATCCCTTAATTTCTGTTCACTTGTTTTTTGGCTGTTGAAAATCCAGACTTTTTAATGATCACTGCCTAACAAAAGGCAAGAGAAAAAGCTAATTCATTGATCATCCCTAGCACAGCATGCTGCCTGCCAACAGACGATTTCTTTGATGTGACTAACCAAACTTGTGCTTACACTTCAACTTTAATTTGACAATTTCATAATTAAAAGTAAATTTTACAACGAAGCATTATATATTTTACATTCAAATGCTACAATAACTCGAATATCTGATATTCTGTGCATACAGATTTGAACGTATGTATGAATGTGTGTAAGAATGTAGCGCTAAAAAACCTGTCATCAAAAATTAGCTTCTCATTTGGATCCCATGACTAGTCGTAGAATTATTATTCAGCGCCAATTTTGTAGACGTCAAGTAAACAAAAGAAAAAGACGTGGAAATCTGACAGCCATGGGTTGGGGGGAAATGAGATTCGAGATAAAAATAGTTGTATGTTGAAGTAATTTCGTCATGAAACAAGTGCAAACTTATTTCATCTAAGTGTCCGTTAAAGGATCTTTTCAGAAAATGAAAGGTCTTCAATCAGGTGGCCCTTATTTTTTGATTGGGTGGTCAATCTTTGAAATGAAATGGGTTTTTACAAGGACGGTGTGGGCCTTGGTACAGATACTTAATGAGTAAATCTGATCAAAGTAAGAAAAAGAACAGAGAGAGAGAGAGAGAGAGAGAGAAAGAGAGAGAGAGAGAGAGAGTCAAAGGAAGCAAAGGAAAAGTAATTGAAAGAGAAAATGGAAGAAAGAAAATATGAAAGGAAGAATAAAAAAGGAACGCAGGCGGAAAGAGAAATTATAAGATAAACAGGTCTGGTTATTCACTCAATTGAAACCGTCATGTGACCAACATTGTCAGGGGTGATCGATTGAAGAAAATGGAAACAGGGAGATCAATGAACAAGTTATTTCTGTCGCCTTTAGTTAGGCAGTAATCAATAAAAAAGTTTGCATCGAAAAAAAAAAGTATCCAATTCAATCCTATTTGGGGAAGGAATTAGACAAGTAAACATGATAAGGATTCTTGCACCATCGGCACTTTAGGAAACAAACACATCTCACATCAAATAATGTTTTATATTATATTGTATTCCTGACTTGTATTATATATATATATATATATATATATATATATATATATATATATATATATATATATATATATATATAGTCTAGAAAGCTTTACAGCTTTAATCACTAAACATAAAATAACATTTTCAATGGATTTTATGTGTCAATTCAGTCATCCATTTCCAAATATTTGTCAATGCAATTTATGTTGTCTTCAAAAGTGTTTTTTCTTTGTTTCCCTCCTACTTTGAGGTTATTGTATAATGTATAGTAGTTGGGATCATCAGTTGTTTACCATGTAAGAGTTTCGGGGATTTTAAAAAGAAAACACTTATATTAGCATAGAACCTCAGTTGTGTTGATCAAACACCACCTCCCTTCATTATATAGTTTTTGCCATACATGTAGCGTGTTATTTTATATAAGGTTATATATATATATATATATGTATATATATTTATATATATATATAATGCTTCTCTATTCAGAGTTGAGCACTCTTTAAGTGAGGTAACTCATCCGTTGTAAGCTTATGCAATGCTCTTCTATAAGAATTGAGCAGTCTGGTGGATAAGGAGTAAAATGAATATATCACTTAAATTCAGCCTTACTGACCCTCCAGTTCCGTAGTCCAGAGGTAGGATATCGGCATCCGGGTCCGATGTGAGGATATCAATTCAGCCACGCGGTACTGGATGGGATAAAAGTCTATAGCCACACTGACGAGATGTAATACATTGAAACAGCTGTCTGTGGATGACTCAATAATATATATATATATATATATATATATATATATATATGTGTGTGTGTGTGTGTGTGCGTCAGTGATACAGTAGTGAGGAAAATATCAAGAACAGCTATGATGATAATAATAGTTGATTCATTGTTAATACTGATAGAAATAAACTAGACTGATAATTTTTTTACAACTCATTGGTAGACTGTGTCTATCCTTAGAAATGACACATTCATTACAAAACCTGTATTCTGATTGTTGTTTAGCAAAATTTAAGAGTGATCTTGTTCCAATCAGCTTCAACCGTCTCCCAATGATCGTTCAAGTTTTTTTTTTATTTAAACGTTGAAGCCGATCTTCCATATATTTTCTATCGGATTGAGGTCAGGGTTTTATGTAGGTCAGGTAATTTTTGAAAGTCGTCCCTGGTTCATGAAGTCCTTAACTTTCTTGGTTGTATGATAAGGCGCATTACCCCGTATGAAAACTGTAGCTGATCCACAACTGAATGGTAGTATGGAAGGACATTAGGTCAGAAAAATATCTTTTTCTTGACGTTTGGATTAATTTTGCCAAGCAGACGAACCAGAGGACTAACGCCAGCTGCAGAGTTGACGCCCCAAACCATCACACTGTCACCTCCAATCTTTAGGCTTGCCTAAACATATTAAGGGACCAGCCATTTACCAACCGTACGCCTTCCAGTCTTTCTACCATCAGATCCAAGTAAGTTTAACTCAGATCCAACACCTAAGTGAACCGAGGCCACTGGTCACAAGTCTAAAGAACATGTCCTGTAACATCCTGAAGATGTTCCTTCTGGTTGTGACGATTAATGAGAGCCTGGACTTCGAGGGTCCAAGATTTCAATAGACTTGCAAAGCTGAATTCTCACTTAATTCATATGTAATCTCTGCAGCAGTCTTCAATCTATCAGCAATGGGTTTCCTTACAATCATGCAGTCTTCCCTCTTTATTGTTCTGTGCGATCGTCCAGTTTTCTTTTGGGATTCTATTTAGACTTCTTAATTCGGGGGATTATCATGTGAACAACACTTCTAGATCTTCCATTATCATTCGAAATGGCATTCCACTCTCGTGGAGATCAAAGATTTTCTTTCATTTCTGATAACATGTATTGTCTTCATACAGGAGCGGCCATGTTGTTGATAATAGTTCCAATATTACGTAAACCAGCAAAAAGTAATTAATGATAAATATCAGCCACTCATGAAATACCTTCAACAATGTTGCCAATCAATAAATAGAAAAAAAATGAATATCGCTTCTTAACTTTTGATCAGCCTGAATAATGCAATGGTTCTTTAGGGGGTTCTTTTTCCCGATTAAGGTATAAATACCATCCAATATTCCTATAAGGTATCGTAATAAGGAGTTGAAAACATTCATCCGGTATTATGTTTCAACAATTACAATCAATTGATGATAATTATCAAAATGTTTTGAGAAAAATATTTTAGAGGATTTCAGAAGGGAATTCTATTTACAATGTAACTATTGTGTCAAAGTGGAACCTACTTTCCGCCAATATACTTATCTTCTTCTCATATGAGTTTATTTATAATTCTTCAAGGGGTGAAAGGTGAACTGATAAGTACACTTTTGAGGATAAAAAATGAAGGAACACTTATCGTCTTTGTATAGGGTCGGAAGTGATAGGATAACATTTTCTCTTTTAACGAGTCAACAATGAAGGGAGACCCTGATTTTAGCGATTATAATTGAAGGGAAACTTTTCCCTCGCTTTGAGTGGCAAAACTGTGGGGAGACTTCCCCACCAAGTAAAGGGTTAAAAGTGATGGTACATTTTTTCCCTTAGATGTCGAAAATGAATTTCCCTCCTCTAAGAGGTTAAAAGTGAAAAAGGCTTTTTCCTTAATCAAGATTTAATTGAAATGTTTTGAGATAAACTGCATTCGTTTCAGTGGAGGGTATATATAATATGACCATGATGCAAAAAAAATAAAACAAACGAACTTATATATATATATATATATATATATATATATATATATATATATATATATATATATATATATATATATATATATATATATATATATATTCTCTCAATTTGTAAAAACAAATAGAAAACGAATGAAAACAGATTATTCGAAATGACCTTCTCTTATTACACGGTGAATGTATCACTTGGCCAAAACAATTAATAACAACGGGCTGCTGCAGAAATCGAATCTGCAACCGATAGGAAGGCGTTTTAACGGTAGGCTGTTTAGCCCAATGGTTAAGAGTGACTCTACGTTTTAAACGGTTACCGCATGTTCGATTCTAGTAGCAGTCTATTTTCCTTGATTTCTATCGATACCTTGGTCAAATGATACATTCAATGTGTATGAATGGGAGGTGATTTCAAATAAAGTTTCAAAATAATATAACGCATATCCATCCCCTAATATATATATATATATATATATATATATATATATATATATATATATATATATATATATATATATGTGTGTGTGTGTGTGTGTGTATACTAGCCGAATAACCCGGCCGTAAATAAATTGGCTGAATATCTGAGAGAGACGCAGACAGAGAGAGAGAGAGAGAGAGGGGGGGGGGGCGGAGAAACGAAAATAAGAAAGAAAGGTTAATTACACAAATCAGAAGCGCTAACCAAACTTCTGAGGAACTTGAGCAGATTGATCAATATGTTAATGAGACAGGAAAATATGATCATCAGTCATTAGAGAAACATGGTTTGCTTCTAGCATAGGATATGGGAAGAAATGTGGAAGAAACCCTCTAAGTAATCATCATCAGTCTTTTAACGTCCGTCGTTAGACATAAACCTTCTCCACGATTTGCCACACTTCTCTATCATGGGCGTCGCGGAGCAAGTACTTCCTAAACTTGTGTAGCTCGTCTCTCCATCTAATATTCTGTCGGCCTCAGTTGACCACGTGATCTCGGGGGATCCATGTCGTGAGTCGTGATGTCCATCGGTTGTCCGCCATTCTTGCAACATGGCCAGCCCACCGCCATTTGAGATTTTTAATGGATTCTATGATGTCCCTGACTCTTGTCTTTTCTCGGATGTACCATGCTGTCTCGTGGTCTCTCCATGTGAGACCCAGCATGATTATTTCGTGTGCACGTTGCATAGTTCCCAATTTGCGGATCTGTCTCTTGGTTAGGTTCCATGTTTCAGCTCCATAAGTGACTATTGGGAGGATGCATTGGTTGTACACCCTTCTTTTTAAGATTAATGGGATCATAAAGCCTTTTCCTTTTGACAGTATAGACCCACATTTGACGCTGTACAATTCTTATATCTATCTATCGATCTATCTATCTATCTCCTAACTGTATTTCATGATCGCCAGACAAGAAAGGGGACGCACAGTAACTATATGATAGAGACGTTTATGGCCACAAACTCGCAAAAATGACCCCCAAAACACTGTAATACCGTACGTAAACACTCATACAAAAATATTAAAACTACTACATAAAGTCAATATGGCTAAAAATTTAAATATGGCCAAACCAAAACGTTCATAACCAAATGTTTGTTTTCTTCAAAAGGCCAAGTTTGGCCATACTTTTTTCTTTTTTTATAAAGAATAAAATAATACTCAACTCTCGAGATGAAATAAGTTATATTTTCAATAAAATGAATTTCCCACTCTGACTTTTTTCATGCTGCACGATATCAGATGTGATTTTTTCTTTTTTCATTCTGTCTGAAGACTTTATGTCCCCACACCCTTTAAAACAGCGGGGGCTGAGTTGAGACTGGAAGCTGAAAATTAGAGTACTTGAAACCACACATAAATAACCGGGTTATTTTGATGGGTATACGCTTGTATTGATTATAAAGAAGAAGAACGGCTGCTAATTTAATGTTTCTCTTTTCGCAAAAAAAAAAAAATGTCCTAAAAAAGTCTTGAGAAATTCATGAATAAGTAACCAAATTGTGATGGTTGAAACTCTCCCAAAACATGCATAGACTTCGGTATACTTCAGGTCTCAACTGGGACAATGTGAGAATAAAATAAATCTTTTTCCTTGTTTTCAAAAATTTCTTAAGGAGAAATGTTTGTTATTCTTTATATTTTTCTTATCATTATTAGTATTATCATAAAATTTTGTTTCTATCAATAGTGCAAAAGTTTTTCTTATTTTCATATTCTCAGAACAGCTGCAGCTACTACAATTACTGTCAATAACATTTTCATACCATTTATTGTTCTTGGCTTTGAATCGGTCTTGGCTTTTTTGCTTTACCTTAGTTCCAATTCTGTTCCAAACCGTCTACCAAAACTGTCAATATAGGTTTCTTCAGTTTTTAAGTTGGTCTGTATGCATGTACGTATGCATGTATGAATCATTTGTTCTGGTCGTACTTATGAAGATGGAGAGCGGAAAATTAAGAATCTCACATCGTCTTAAATCTAGAGAAATAAATTTCTTTCTGTTTTTCATTCGAATTCTTACCCCCAAGTTTCTTTTAGCTGGGGGTTCAATTTGCAATGTAAGTTTTTCCTAAATTGTTCCCTTAGCTTTTGCTCAGTAACATTCACACTTGTTTTCTTTTCGTTTTGTTTTTTCAGATTTGGACTTATTCTTAGTGATCACTGCCCAACAAAAGGCCACCTTAGTGACTTACTCATTGATAACCCATTTTTCTGTTTTTTAATTGATTATCCTCAACACGACATGCTGCCAAAAGACATTGATCGCTTGATGGTTTTCTATTCAGTGAGTAACCAGACCTGATGTCTAATTTTTATATTTTCTACTTCACGATGCAGTGTTAACTGAAAGGTTATCGGTACGGAAATGGAATCGGCGATCAGCGTTCAAATCCCAGCTAACGATGTTGATGTTCACTTTTCACAAATGCCTTTCGTCTCTTCTAGAGTATTGACCAAGTAAAACCCATTTGCCAGAAGAAAGAAGCATCTGGTTGGGTTTGCCAATAATCTCAAGAGATAATCAGTTTTTGTCTTCTACTTCTGTATTATAGAATTGATATTAGTAAATGGATATTTAAAAAAAAAATCTAGTCTAATAATGAAGAGAGTATTTTTTGCTTCGCTGTTTGTAGCACTTGACTCTTCTACTAGAGCAGAGGGGTTGTAACATTTTGTTGAAGAAAAACACTTCCTGTCCACCGTTTCAAGGTAGGATCTATTCTCAGCTAACAAGTTGAGTATTTTTCTAAAAGAAAGAAAAATGATTTTTTCCACTGGGATTAACGTGTAGTTTAAAGAAAAAACGAACAAAAAAAAAGAAAAGCATAAACAGACCAGGACAGATGTCATATAGCAAGGATCAACAAGTTAATCTTGCTGGCTATTGTTAGTGGGTTCAATCCTCATCGGATCTCCCAGTACAGACAATCTGATGCAAATTTATGTTATGTTACTATACTTATAAAATGAATAGTGCAATCTTCTATTATCTGTAACACCTTACTTTTTTAATCAGGAATACAAATTTGCTGGAGCAAGTACTTCCTTCCCACCATTTGAAACTCTGGACACTTCATTTGAAACGAATTCGCTCTTATTTTTTCCTTAGATAATAGTTTCATAGAAATTCAAATATCTACGTGAATATTTAACGGGTAAACTAGTATAGAATGATTATGATAGTAATAATTGTCATTGTAGCCGATGTAATTGCTTCTAAAGTTCATTATATGCTAATCCAACGAATTATTCAGTCAGTTCATAAAAAGTAAAGAACAAAACGAACTATAAGGATAGCAAGAATAAACTGTTGTTGTTGAAGCAGACTTTCTAACAATAGAACCAAGTAGGAAATAAAAGAAAAGAAAGAAATGAGAAAAGAAGAAAAACTGAAATAAAAATAAAAATTGAAATTGGAAACGTAGCAATGTATGTGGATGTATTTTGTGTCTGCGTCGGCTTGAATTTACTTGAGAGAGAAGTAAGGAAAGTGAGAATGGTTAGTTTGAATGATAAAGAGTGATTTTCCGTTTGAATAAACTGGACAGAAAAAAAAACTGCAAACATTTTGAATAAGGTTTTGCTTTTTCTTTATTAGAGTAGATTCAGAAAAAAATATTAGGCTTTTGTTTTCAGCGAAAATGAATAAAAAGAAATAAGTTCGTTTGTGAAAGATTTTGTTTGTGAAACACTAGCGTTAGAAGAAGAAGAAAAAAGAAGACTAAAAAAGAAGAAGGCCAAAGACAAGAAGAAGAAGAAAGAAAGGGGAAGAAGAAGACAAAGAAAAAGAGGAGCCAGGGGGGGGAGGAAGAGGAAAAGGTTGAAATAATTCGGGAAGAAAAAGGAAAGACCGAAAGAAACGGAAAAAAGGGTCAACACTGGAATAAAAAAAAAACTAAAAGAAAAATCACAAAATGGGAGAACAAAAATTGAAGATGAATGAATGAATGTGAAAAAGAATGGGGGGAAAAAAGAAAGAAAAACAAGAAAGAAAAAGTGGAAAATAGAAAAACGGTTGGTGGAGTCGAGATGAAGTATAAAATGATAAAAACGTTGACAAAACAATGGAGAGAAAAAAAGAGAGAACAAGTACAAAAAAAGTCTTTGAAAAGTAAAGTGGAAATTAGATGGAAAACATCATGTGGGGATGGTTTTTGCGGAACAGGCGAATGGGTTGACAGAATTGGAAGCACGGGGGAGAACAATGACAGGGGAGGAAGGGAAAAAAGCAAGTACGACAACCGACAAATTGAAAACAGAAGAAATTGACGGCTACCAACGGTCATCAACTAGAAGAGATAGGAAGGTAAGAATAGACATACACACATACAAACATTAACATACTCAAAGTACAATGGCGGGTTCAGCTAACGAAAACGTTAAACTGATAAACCGCTAAAGATTTAGCGGAACCAAGGATAACTGCTAACTTTTATCACATGAATATAGCTTCGATTCGTTTCTTTGCTCCAAAGCCTTTAAACACAGATCTGGAGAACTGAAATTTCAATGTTTTAGCCTAGACATAGAGCTTTAAGTAAACTGTATGTTGAATGTAAACTAATGCTTTATTTCATTTGTTCATTTAATTATTTATGTACACCTTGATCATCATGATATTGGCATGATAACACCTTTTTTAAGAACAATATGTCTACCATTCCGACTGAAATTGATTACAGCACGACTATTGTATAGTATTACAATAAATAAATCAGATCTTGGTGGGGGAATGTTAGATTTTACTATCCAAAATTTGGTGAGCTTCGTTCATTTTTTCATCTCGTTAAAACCTGCCAATGTATACATTCCTTTGATCAAATTTCAGTTGCAGAATATGAGTTCTAATTTTATTTTTGAGGAACTTTTGCCGACTTCATTCCTCAATTCGTTCTGCTTGGTCATATCTGCTTCCAGAATACCCAGATACTTGTAAGTTTCTTCCCAGTCTTATTACGTACGTCTTGGAGTGTATGTATGCGAAACGCCGGTCTTCCATGCATTGTAAAAAAAGGCAAAGAGTAGATGGAAAAGGAAACGAAGGAAAATAGAAGAAATTCGCCATTACATTCAATAATTGAAAAAAAAATTTTGAAGTTGTGTAAAAAAACGTCCAGCGAAGAATAAATAAGGTCAGAATAAATTCTATTTATGACATCATAAGCGTTTTCCACTGGAAAATATCTAAAATAGAATAGAAAATATCTAAAAGCATCTATATTTTCGAGAATCTGAATATTATCAATAAAGCCGTCAAAATAAGGCCCCAAATGGTAAAAAAAAAACTTTTTTCTTCCTCGAATCCCCCGAAAACCCTAAGAAAGGTCCTGTGTCAATTTTCAAGTCTGTAGACAGAACAGGATGGCCATGAGCACTAGAACAGGTGTATACATAAACAAATACACAGACATATTTTAAAAAAAAGATAGAACCCTTCGCCACCTTTGATGGCTACGGTTGGTCAATGAAATGAAGAAAGGACGAAGCAGTTGGTTGGGAACTCAATAGAACTGTCACATAACCGATGTCTCTTGGCAGCATGCTGTTGGGGGTGATCAATTAAAGAAATGGAAAAAGTGTTAATCAATGGAATTCTGGTTTCCAAAGCAAACAAGTCCACACCTATTTAAACAAGGGCTCAGTAATGTCTTTGCAGCCTACTTAACGTTGTGTCAGACAGCAAAGCTTACTATGTATCTATTTATGTATGAATGCATCTCCTTCATCTACGTATAAAATAGTCGGGCAGGTGAAACCCTACAGCTCTGAAAGGCAGTCCATCTGAGAAAATGCTTTTCAGACAAAAATGAAAAAAAAAACAACAACAGAAAAAACAAAAACAAAAAAACAAAACAAAAAACATACCTACCGCTTCGTAGTCGCCTTGGTGTTCTCGTCTCGCCGAGCTACCGAGGAAGTGCATCAAGCCTAGAAAGTTGACTCGGTGTAAGAAAAAGAAAAAGAAATAGTTTAGGCGAGTAGTCCGTCCTAGCCCGATATTTGCATACGAGGAATATGAATACATATATATTACTTACGTTGTTTGGACAATCTAATCTCTTCCTATCTTTAATGTTAACTCAATGTTTCGCTCTATTCTTTCTACGACCTTCTTCAGGTATAAAATGTAATAACCGTAAGGAAAGAGTGTCTCAACAGAGAGGGAGAGTTTAGATCGTCAGAACTAAAGTTGGTATGGTAATAACTCTTCTCGAAGTTTTAGACAATGTATATTTCTGGTATGTATATAGGTGTGCGTGTTTGTACATCAATTGAACTATCGATTATGACGTTTAATAAAAGTGAAATCCTTGTTTTTTCCCCATGGTGTGCTGGCTGTGTAAATACGTGCATTATAAAGTGTACTTATTTGCTCATTCTGTGTATATCTAAATATACACAAGCGACGAGTATCGTGAGAATGAAAGAGTTTAAGTTTAAAATTGGGCTGCTCTGTTTTGATGCAGTGTTGCCAACTCATAAAAATATTTCTGAGCTAGTTTGGCAGCCAAAAAGCGCTAAATTGAAATAGAAATAGCCCCAGAACACCAAAAATTGTGAAAACGCAGGCAAAAGATGCTGAGAATAATAAAAAAAAAAAAAAAATACAAAAAATGGCCAATATGTTAAAGTGCACCCGCGCTGATTCAGCGATTGTACAAGAAACGCGCTTAATCTAAAGTGAAAAGCGCTAAACTGGCAACTCTCTAATTTGTTGCTTGATACAAGTATTAAATGTGTCAACAGATGCGTGAGTGTATGTGAGTGTCATTGGAGAGAGAGAGAGAGAGAGAGAGAGAGAGAGGTGGTATAAGTATATATAAGTGTGTCTGTATGTACGATTTCAGACAAAGAACACGTGCTACTTCTATTGATGTTTGTTATTTTTTCATTCCATCCATCTCTACTTAAGGTTTTGTCCTCAGAACAAAAGCCTCATATCAACTTCTTGAAAAAAATACTTTTTGTTTGGCTCGGGGGCAGAGGGCTACAACTATCTCCTCCTACCCTTGTCTGTGTCTTCCTTTCTTTTCACATTTTTTTTAGCATTCATTTATAATGGACGATTTCGAAAAGGTGGATTTTAGCTGGGTTGCCAAGTTAACCACTTAGCTAGAGCTGGTTGATTTTTTCTCCATTTAGGCGATAAAGATCCACGATAGCCGAAAATATGGTCATTTTGGAGAAAGATTCGTAAATTTGATAAAAGTAAATGTTCAATTTTTATTTATAAATTTTTCTGAAGATTTAGAATATAGATTATTCTATGAGTAGGCTCCAAATGGATGGATAAGACTTTTAGCCATAAAGGTAGCTCGAAATGCAACAATTTAGCCTATTTCAGCCATTTCAAGAGTTAGTTTTGGCTGTAAATAACAAACAATACTTGGTATCATTGGATTTTAGTCGAATCAACGTAACCTCACAAATGACCCAACCGACTAACCAGCCAAGTAGGCTACAGATTCTCCTCTCTTGAAGTATCTGGGTCTATGTGTCTATCTATGTACCAGTTCATCTGTGTGTGTGTGTGTGTGTGTGCGCTCTTGGTCAGATTTGAGTTCCAACCATGAGAGATTTCTCCGCTAAACACCACCTAAACATTTTTTGTTTTTTTATATTTTGGGTCTCTATGTTCATTTTTTATCAACAATGCCCATATCTCGCAGGCAGTTTCAAGATTGATTCCATTTCAAAGAGATAGACGAAAATGTTGATGTTGGTTTGGAGGTTCGAATCTTGCTTGAGAAAGGAATATTTTTCGTTAAACTTTGACATAAATATCATCATCAGTCTTTCAAAATCCGTCGCTGGACAAAGACATTCCCCAGAATTCGCTACAAATCTCTATTGCGTGCGTCACGGAGCCAATACTTTCTGAATTTATCTAGGTAATCTCGCCATCTTGTATTCTGCCGGCCCCAGTTGCGTATGTGGTGTTGTGAGTTGTGATGCCCATCGGTTTTTTGCCATTCTTGCGACAGGACCAGCCCATTGCCATTTGAGTTTTTTGGTAGATTCTATGAGGTTCCAGATCCTCGTTTTCTCCCTGATACACTGTACTGTCTCATGATCTCTCCATCTGAGGTTCAGGGTGATTCCTTCATGTGAACGTTGTTCTTCTCAGTTGGCCTCATTCATCATCATCAGTCTTTCAGCGTCCGTCGTTGGACATAAAAGGATTCGCCACAATTCTCTATCATGGGCGTCATAGAGTCAGTACTTTCTGAATTTGTCTAGCTCATCTCTCCATCTAATATTCTGCCGACCTCGGTTTCGCATGTGATCTCTGGGGATCCATGTCGTGAGTTGCGATGTCCCTCGGTTGTCCGCCATTTTTGCAACATAGCCAGCCCACTGCCATTGCTAAATTTGTTCAGAAGTCCGTGAATTGTGGATCCTGGATTGAGGATCCAGACAGCCATCAAATCAATTATTATTATTATTATTATTATTATTATTATTATTATTATTATTATTATTATTATTATTATTATTATTATTATTATTATTATTATTATTATTATTATTGAACTGTCGCTTGTTTGGGGTGAGCTAAAGTGTCCCATCTCTGAGGAGACGAATTCAATATAGTTTGAGAAAGTTCCAGTTTATGTTGCATGCGTCAACTTAGTGATCCTCGCAAGTATCAAGTCTGATTGAGACGAAGACATTTTTCTACAAGATTTCTTTTTCTTCATGACTACCCCTCTGCAGGATGTGAGTTTACCAAAGGGATACCTCACTCCTAAACATATAGTTTAGAGCACACCCAGTTAGCTGCTGAGTGTACGGGAAAATTTGTCATAATGAAGAGTTTACCAGACAGAAATCGAACCCCGGGGCTTCTGCAGGCGAAACAGACCTGCTAATCATTACATTTTCTGAGCAGACCCACCTGACGGAGGGGCATCTTCTAAAAGGGCTGGAGGAAGGGAAAATATCAAATAATCCATCTTCTAAGGACAAAAATCATCAAACATAAAAGAGCAGATGAGGTTTTTGGTGTAATCAATTTTAACAAGCATCACATTTACAAAGACCAAAATTCAATCGAGTAATTACTTCGTATTGATGTAGAGATTTATTTACTGTTATATCAAATATCAATCATTTTTTTCAAATCAAGTCTAACTTTGATTGTTGAATACAATCTATTGAAATTCGAAATACAGTCGAAAGATTTGATGGGAAACCAACTCAGAATTATGCGTTTATATAATTATTTGCTAATTATTCAGTTTTATTCCATGAAAGAAACATTAATAGGCAATAGAAAAATAGAGTAATAAATAAAACTTGCTGATAAACAGAAAAATCAAAGCACTGCAAAGGAGAATGAACATAACAAATCAATACTTACTTGGCTTAGCTGAGGATGGCACAAGACGAATAGGTATTCACTCAGCTTAGCTTATCTCACTACACTATTGTGCATTTAGTAAGCTGAGCTCAGTATCACAGGGAGCCAATAGGCTTTACTAAAGTTTGCATAGCAGGGGGCCACTATATATTTTAATAAATCCAGCTGAGTATGACACATTTCTTTTCTACATTTGCATGACCATCAACACGACTCTCATGAAAAGCCTGCACATCTTTTTTTCAAACATTTGCATCACTATCAACAGACCTCATGTGAAAAGATTGCATTTCTCTCTCCCGGAAAGATTTGCATCACCATCACCAAGTCTCTCACGAAGAGCCTGCACATCTTTCTTTCCAAGATTTGCATCATCATCGACAGGTCTCTCGTGAAGAGCCTGCATTTCTCTTCATTTTCCACGTTTGCATGAAAAGCTTGCATTTTTTTTCTTTGAATCATTTGCATTGCCATCGACAGGTTTCCCATGAGAAACATGCATTTCCCTATATTTTCCACATTTGCATCACCATTTTCTTCCTTTTGTCATTTGCATCAGCATAACCCAGTCTCTCATGAAAAACCTGCTGTTCCTTTTCTTTCAAACAATTGCATCGCCATCAACAGGTTTATTATTAAAAGCATACATTTTTCTTTTTTCCACGTTTACACTGCTATCAACAGGTCTTTAATGAAGAGCTGGCATTTCTCTTCCTTTTGCACATTCTCAGCAACAAGTCTTTGATGAAAAGATTTCATCTATATTTCTTTCCAACATTTGCATCATCATCAACTGGTCTCCCATGAAGAGCCTACATTTCTTTTTCTTTCCAACCTTTGCATCGCCATCAACAGCTTCTCATGAAAAATCTACATTTCTATTCCATTTCAACATTTGTATCACAACAGGTCTCTCATGAAGAACTTGCATTTCTCTTTTTCAACATTTGCATCGCCATTGACAGGTGTCTCATGAAACCCTGCATTTTTCTTTCTTTGAATCATTTGCATCGCAATCAACAGGTTTCCTATGAGAAGCATGCATTTCCCTATATTTTGGACATCAACAGGTCTCTCATGGAAATCCTACATTTCTCTCTCTTTTCCACATTTGCATCGCAACCAGGTTTCTCATGAAAAGCCTGCATTTCTCTTTATTTTCCTCATTTGCATTGCCATCGACAGGCATCTCGCGAAAAGCCTGCATTTCTCTTTATTTTCCTCATTTGTATCGCCATCGACAGGCATTTCGTGAAAAGCCTGCATTTCTCTTCCTTCTCCACATTTGCATCACTATCACATGAGGTTTCACATGAAGAGCCAGCATTCCTTCTTATTTTCCTCGTTTGTATTGCCATCAACTGGTCTCTCATGAAAAGCCTGCATTTTCCGTTCTTTCTAACATTTGCATTGCCATCACCAAGTCTCTCTTGAAGAGCCTACATTCCAGTTTCTTTCAAAAATTTGCATCATCAGCAACAGCTCTCTCATTAAAAGCCTGCATTTCCCTTTTTTGCAAATTTGTATCACCATCAACGAGTTTCACATTCGGAATTTGCATTTTTCATTCTTTTCCACATTTATTCCACCATCAACAGGTCTTTTCTTTTTCACATTTTGCATCACCATGAAGTGGTCTCTCATGAAAAGTTTGCATTCTTTTTTCTTTCAAATATTTGCATCGCCATTGATAGGTCTCTCATGGAAAGCTTTAATTTCCTTTTCTCTTCAACATTTGCATCACCATCAATAGCTTCTCATGAAGAGCGTGCGTTTTTCTTTCTTTCCAACATTTGCATCACCATCAACAGGTCTCCTACGAAAAGCCTGCATTTCTCTTTTTCTCCACATTTGCATGTACACATTCTCCCAAGCTTGTACTTATTTGCATATGGTCGTTTATCTCTTTCTATAATTACTATCCATCCATAAATTTTCATTACATTTCATTCCTCCTATTTCAACCCTTTCCCTTTTTTACCTGTCTTTTCCCCGTTTCTCCTTTCCCTTCCAGTGGCTTTCATCCCAATAGATTGATATCGTTTGCTGGTCCTACCCCACAAATAGCATTGCATCCCACCGGAGGCCATGTTGGGTGGTCCGGCTTTCCACACCCCCCTCAAACAAAAACTACTCCCACTTGGTTTACTCCGTGCACAGGAAATACTCAACATTTCCTCGGATTGAGAGAATTAATATTACTCGTACTCTCTGACCTCCATAGAAGGTGACATTATATATACATATATGTATGCATATATGTATGTACATAGGCAGAGGTCAGTGTGTGAGTGATCTTGTACTGTTTATGTGTGTGTATGCTTTATAAATATTGATGTATTCGCGTGTGACCTGCGTTTGTCCTTCTTAAGAGATTGTTTGCGACTCGTGACACGAGTATCGCTATTTCACTGGAGAGAAATCAAAAGAATCTTAGAAGGCAAATGGTAAACGGAAACACGCTTTGATCCTCGCTCTGCATTGATTATTGAATTGATGTGTACGTTGTAAAATATGTATGTTTTAGTATATATATATATATATATATATATATATATATATATATATATATATATATATATATATATATGTATATATATATATATATATATATATATATATATATATATATATATATATATTTTGGAGTGGACCATATACGGCGTGAGAACTGATCAAATTTTGGAGTGGATTCCAGCACAATTATCTCCCCAAGTCATAGTTACACGCCTAAAGTATATAATATCACGATACTTTCATGTCTCCACTCGACATCTCCAAAAGTTCTGGATGAATTTCTACGACATTTTCAAAAGGTTGGATATTAGACAAACGAGAACTGATCAGATTTTGGAGCAGATCCAGGCTTAATCTTCCCTTTAATTATATGACAAAAGCAAATGTCAGCGATTATTTTCCTGCTTGCAATATCTCCTGAAGTTCTCGATGAATTCAAATGATAGATTGTGGAAGAGCAAACAATAAACACCCGAATAACTGATTAGTTTTGGAGCCGATCCATACCTATTTACATCTACCTCGTGATTCTGTGTCTTGACCATCAAATAATGCCAAATTTTCATATCTGTTCATACGATATCTCTGAAAGTATTTGATCAATTTCTATGCAATGCAAAGAGTGGAGAATTGGACGAGGAAGAAGTGGTAAACGTTTGAGGCTGACCCAGGAATCTTTTTTTATTGACAGATAATCTTCTTCTTTGAAATTTCATTTATTTACGCTCATTACAGCCCACACGATATCTCAAAATTTCTCAAAAAAAATTTCAAAGATATTTTTACATGATTTCAGATTCTGATGACTGCCTTTTGTGATTTTTTTTTCACATATGAATTTTTTTTGGTGGGGCTAAAGATGCAACTATGCTGCTGAACTGGACCCTTACTTTTTGTCAGCAGTATGGAATTACGATGAAATATTTTTCCAAAACACCAAATTTGGGGATGGGAGGTTTTATAGGGGTCGAAATCGAGAGGGAACTTTTATCACTTCCTGGGATCATAACCGAAGGGGGAACATTTTCTTCTATATCGTGGGGTCAAAATCGAGGGGAACTTTCTTTTCAATCCTTAGGATTCAAAATCGATGGGGAACCTTTTTTTTCACTTTAAGAGATCAAAACCGAGGTAGAATTTTTATCTTCATTTCTAAGGCTCAAAATCACGATGAATTTTTTCTCATTTTTGGATTAAAAATTGGGGTAGACGAATTTTGAATGGTTTAAATTTAAATTATTTTCCTGTTTAGGGATGAAAATCGAGGGAGGTGTTTTTACTTTTAGGAATCAAAATTGAGCAGGGTTTTTTTCTATCTTCAGTGGTCAAAATTGAGGGGCTTCTTTGTAGCCAAATTTGAGGGGGGAATCTTTTTCACTTTTTGCGGTCAATATATAATTTTAGTGGTCAAAGCGAAGGGAATTTTTTTCTATTCCTTCCTCCTAGAAACGTCAACCTACGAGATGACTATGACAAAATTTACTGTCAATCAGATAAAATATCCTGGGACGAATTAAGATCATATTCTACACAGAAAGAATTCCCTGAACTGTCACCGTGCTACAAGTCCGTGAAATTTATTGCAAACTGAAGCAATTAAAAAACTAGAATGAAGTTAGTAGAAAGAGATACATCCTTAGGCGAAAACAGGTAAAACTGAAGAATAAATTGGAAGCATTGAAAATCAATTAACCCTAATTCTAAAAAGTTGGAAAAAATGACAATAAAATTTACTTCATTGAAGTAGAAATCAAAGAAGCCATCAAGGAATAGCAAAACATTAGACAAGTTATTCTCACAGTAAAAGATAACCAATCATATTTTTCTCCAATGCTGAAATAGGATCCTCATTCGATGAGGATTTGCGGGGAAAAAATGTTGAGTGATCACATAGTAATGGCTGACGGTACACAAGATCACCAATCTTTTCAATGATCCAAATTCTCAAAACAAAAAGTTATCCATATTAAATATCAATTGCAAAACAAGTATTAGTGACATACAATTTGACCAAGATGGCATTATAAAAGCTATCAACGAAATAAATGAACACTCAGACAGTCGTGATGAGATATTCCTGCTATAGTTTTGAAAAGCTGTAAAAACCTCTTAAGAAATCCTATCATGCTCATTTGGAAAGAATCAATGCAAACAGGAAACATCCCAGCACGGTATAAATAAGATACATAAAAACGACAGCAACCCCAGCAAAATAGCGACCCATCAGCCTTACTTCTCATTTGATCAGAATCTTTGAGAGAGGAATTCAAAACAAGCTTATGAAGCATCTTGAAGATAATCAGCTGCTGTTTAGAAATCCTTATAGGATTAGAAAGAATGGATCCATCATTGAATGCATTTAGACAGTTTACTGTGTAACCAACTGGACAGAGTGGACACTGATGTGATACGTATAGATTATGAAGAAAAGGTCTTTGATCCGGTCGATTGCTAAACTTTGTTCGAAATACTAGAAGCTTATAAAGTTGAAGGTTAATTGCATCAGTGGATAAGTGAATACCTTTCAATTGGGCGACGGGCTGTTATATTTCAAGAGGGAGCAACTCTTTTGATGGTCAGGCACTGAGTGGGGTCCCACAAAGAACTGTCTTGGGACCTATTCTGTTTCTCTAGTACATAAACGACAAAGGAACGTGCACTTAACACTGTTGTTCAGTCAATACTTTTGCTGATGACACCAGCATTAAAAAATATAACGAGCAAATGATGCCAACATTTTTTATCTACAATTACTTGCTCAACGACATGGTCCAAAAATAACAACGTCACTTCGAGAATTTGAACACCTGTCCCATTCAACTAGAAAACTCAAACTCATAATGGAACTCCCATTCACAAGACAGTATTTTGAATATGAAACAGAAAACAGACGAATTATGGAATCAAAATCCATTGTGAGTGACCTTGGAATACGCAAAACCCCAGAAGTCTCATGGCCTCCTCATATAAATACGATATGTGATAAAGCTAGATAAATGTCAGCCTGGGTACTCAGTGCATTCTGGGATTGCAGTGCAGCAATAATGTTGACACTGTTCAAAACAATGATACGAAATACGGTGGAATGTTGTTCTCCTTTTGGTCACCATAAAAAAATCAGTGACATCCAATCCCTTGGACATGTGCACAGCATATTTATATGTTAGTCCGCACAATATCTCCAAAAGTTCACCACGAATTTCTATGAAATTGAAAATAGGCTACGGTAGAAGCAATTTGATTTTAGGGCAAATCTATGCACAGTCCCCCCTACATTATATTTATATGTCTACACCACATATTTTTGTTCGAATTTCATATCTGTTCATACGATATCCCCAAAGGTTCTCAATGGATTTCGGTAAAATTTTGTAGAAGGGTGGACGATACGCTATGGAAGAAGTGATTACATTTTTGGGTGGATCCATGCACGATTATTCTCCCTGACTTTGGCGTTGGTAGAGGTATGGCGCTCTCTGAATATTTTCAGGCTCTAACTGTTGTACGTCAACGTGTGGAGTAATTTCCTTTGATCTCTCCATTGATTCCACCTGCTTTTGTTCTCTTTCCTCGATCAGGTGTGTCTACTTCCACATGTAGGGTGGACAGCCGAATGTTTCACGGCCTATCGCCATATCACAGCCTGGCTACGGCGTATCTCCTTCCCCAGCTCCTCCTCTTTCTCACCTGTTGGTGCGCTTCCCACCTGGATAGGAACGGGATCTGAGGATTCAAAGAAAAAAAAAAAAACAAACTATTCACCACTCGGCACCCAGCGTTCAAACATTCACTCAACTGAACGTTCTATTTAATGGTTACTTTTTCTTTCTTTTTTACTTCCTTTCATTCTTTCTCTCTCTCTTCTCTTTTTTCCTTTTTTCCGTTTTCTTTCTTTACTTTCTTTTTTCTTTCTGTTTTCCTTTCTTTCTTCAGTTTTCTTTCTTTCTTTCTTTTTTCGTTCTTCCCCTTTTTCTTTCTTTCATTACTTTTTTCTTTTTTCTTTACTTTTTCTTTCTTTCTTCCTTCCTTCTTACCTTTCTTGCTTTACTCTTTCTTTCTTTCTTGTTTTTATACATTTTTCTTCCCATCCGATTATTAGCGTTTTAAAAACCGTCAACCAAAACAGTCAACGTAGGTTTCTTCAGTTTTCAAGTTGGTCTCGCTGTCTGATAATATATATATATATATATATATATATATATATATATATATATATATATATATATACAGTATATGTGGTACAAATCAGGCTAGCAGTATAACATAATATAATAATATATCAATAATATAAAGCCACTTCTGAAATGTAATGGATTTATTTCATGGAGTGCTCGATACATACAACTTTTTACTCATGGAGTTAAGTTGTTTTGGGGTAGAGCTGGAAACTAGCTACACAAACTAGCTCATGTTTCTGCCCTCTTCGGGCCTCATCAGGATATATATATATATATATATATATATATATATATATATATATATATATATATATATATATATATATATATGTGTGTGTGTGTGTGTGTGTGTGTGTGTGTGTGTGTGTGTATTACGCAGACAGGCCACACCAATGGAGCTAGTGAGTTCTTTACTCCTTATGTCTTGAGAAAAAGCTTTTTAATTCTCATTTTAAATAGATTTTTGGTGGGAATGGTTCAATCTGCAATGTAAGTTTCGGTTAAATTGATCCCTTACTTTGTGCCACGCTTGTTTTTTGAAAATTTTGACTCTCGTTTAGTGATCAGTAGCCAACAAAAGACGAGAGCAGTGACTATTCCATTGATCAGCTTTTTTTTGCATTTTTTAATTTATCACCCCCAACATAGCATGTTACCAGAAGACGTTGGTCAAGTGACAGTTTTGCTCTCTCCCTTTCCCGAATCTTTCTCTCTTCCTTTGTAAAATCGACTGAAGTGAGGAGAGGCGGTGAGGGTTTAAGATGGACGGCAGCGACCGTGGCGGCGGCGGCGTCGGCCGTGGCAGTGGTGGTGATTGTTGACGTGTTGGTGACACCAAACGTGTCACCAAAGGGAATAGGACTGGTGAGGGTATCTCTTTCTCCCTCACACCTGAATATCCGGAGCATTGCCCGAGACATTCAGCTCCTTAGCATATCTTCCGACCTCCCAGAGCGATCTGCTGACACAGACATCCATACATGCATATGGAAATACACGTTTCATATAAATTCGTGTCTAAATCTCTGTTCTATGTTGTCCGAATAACACTAGAATTGCTGAGTTGAAATTCGCACAAAAGTACTTAAATATATTAGGGTGTTAGAAAAATGTTAGGAAAGTAAGTATATATTTTCATGTTTGGAAAATTACACATTTTTAAAAAAGGAAATGAAAACAATTGCTATTGAAGTTGAATTAGATACTATTTATCAATAATGTTCTCATCATAATTATTGATGTCTTCGATCAAAGTGCTGTATCTGATCTCAGTACATAATTTGGTAGCTTTGCGCAACAACATGGCCAATAATGGCTTACTGAGGCTCGGTATTGCAAAGCGCAAGAGGCCTAGGATTCGTCATAGGCTCAAATAACTCGGCCAAGGCCTTGCGGAGCAGTACGCCCGGGGGCAGTACCTTCCCATATCAGTCCATTGCTAGCAATGACTCTTGAAATAACAGGTATCTTCAGGATATTTTCAGGTTAGTGAGATTCGTCTCAAGTTTTTCATCGAATGGTTATTTATAAATGTTTCCAAAAAATAACAGTTTTACGAATGTTTGGAAAATCGACAAGCTTATTCAAAATTCTGGCTGAAGCAGGCTGCGTTAATGCCCTTGGGAAAACGATGCATCCATCCCTTTTCCCCTTCCAAGTAAGTAGCAGGACGGACTGGGCTCTTCAGACTTAGTGAGGAAACTAGTTTAGGTGACCGACAAATCTGAATTCAAGCCAGGAAAGTCCAAACCCTCGCCCAGCATTGTAAGAGGTTAATTGTGTTTTTTTATAAGTTCCGTAACTATGTTCATAAATTTGTAAGGTACATGCAGGTACATGCATCTCCCTTACAGGCACCAATCAAAATACACAAAGGCTTGAATATATTCTCATCATTACACATACACACACTTGTATACACACACTTACACACACACGCACGCACATGGAATCAAAGTATTTTAATGGTTATATTGGAAAGATTTATCTACGCGGCCACCTGGGACGTCTTGCTAATTTGTCCCCTCTGACGCCCTCCACGCTGTTACCCGAGTGCTCCTGCCCCAACTGACTCTGATTCTTCAAAAACTGAATTGGGTTATTTGAGGGCAATAATAACGGGAAGATTTATTTAAGGAAATTATTATAATAAATAAAAATGTAGAGAAATGAATACTTTATTTTGTGTTGAAGATCCTCAAATGAATTGAAAAAAAAAATGCTTATACTTTTTCTTAAATAATATTCCATTATTACAATTGTTCCCAACAAAGCTGTAAACTTCCTTTCACTCTAACTGAAAAGGAAAGTATGAATCACCACCAACTAACTTTCTTCTTTGAGATCCTGATATATAGCACCTAAGTTGGATATATCTTTTATGTGTACAAACTACATTACACATTTGTTGATAAATATAATATCTCTTTGTAATTTGAATTTTATGCATTTTTGGTTTCTGAATTGAAAAACATTTTTGTCCTCAAAACTAAATAAAAAAACATGTATCTATTTTAAGTTAACGTCGGAATTAAAATGATGTCATTCTTCTTTTCATTAACTTTGAAAAATGTGAGCAAAATATATCATTTTTTACAGATTTGTATCAGAATTTTGTTTCAAACCATAAGTTCTGTGTTGAGAAAAGTTTCGTTCAATGCTTTCAACATCGGACAAAGGCCATCTACAATGATTCGAGAGACATGAAAAAAACACTCTCCAGCATTATAACTATCGGTCTCGTGTTGTTTCGAAGACGAAAATTAGGAGAATGAGACCCTGAAACACCAACTAAATGGCTTCTTTTTGAATTCCACATGTAAGAGATATGGCTGAACAAATCCAATGGACTTATTGAATTGGAGTGGTCTTCAAGAGCACAACTCCCTTCCATGATATTCTTACTTGAGTTGGTCCCTTACGAGAGATGATTTTGGAAAAAAAAAAACCCAAAATATTAATTCCAAACAAGTGTGGAAAAGAATACAAGGGGGAAATCAGCTGTCCTTTCAAAGTCAGACTCATGGGACGTAGTATGGTCTTATCCAAAGAGAAGTGGTAAAATCTGTTATGGCCGATCATACCTGGAGAGAGATGGGTGTACGTTACCCTTTCTGAGATGTAGTCTGAAAAATAGAGAAAGAATGCCGTTAGAAGTTGAGAAAATTGAAGAATCAACATACATCATCTTATCAGCTAGATGTATAACAGACTAGTGGGACTTTCAACGTAATGTGGCTCTTATTGCTAAGAAGGACATGGTATAGAATTCTTTGTTCAGGGAAGAAAATATACACGAACATTCCCATGCATATTTATACATGAGGATCTTCTTGAAGGAATAAACATACATTATTCTTAATGGAATATCAAATATATAAGTAAGAGGTGTCTATGTTTTTGTGTGTTTGTAGGTCACGCTATAAAAAGTACCTAAACATTGGGACAGCCCAACCAAATTTGGCATGCCTACTCACTGGACTTGGGGAAGGTTTTAAGACAAAAAGTTCTGAGAAAAATATTTTAAAATGGTTTTAATGTGAGCTTATTTACAATGTTGCTACAATGCCAAAGTGGAACCCACCTATGTTTATATATGATTCTTTAAGGGATATAAAATGAGGGAAACCCATCCTTTAAGGGGTCAAAAGCGAAGAAGCTTTTTCTAAATTAACATCGAATAAAGAGTTTCGAAAAAAGAAAAAAACAACATTTAGAGGGGGATCTATTCATAATATAACTTTAATGCATAACTGCTTTTCGCAAAATTTTGGATAAAAATTTATAGTCAAACTCCAGAACAAAGTATAGAGTTGACTTTGTTTTTTTACCGTAACAAGAATAAGAACGATCCTCACCAAAATGGGCATCTAAACCGATATGTAAAACCAAAATTGATTTGAAGTAACGGCAAACAGATTGCCAGGAGCCAGTCGTACTGACTGAGCTAAATAGATCCGTCTTAGATAACAACGGAAATTTATTATACAGATACGCAAGGGCTAATTTCATTCAAGTAAACAAATAGATTTTCACAAAAAACACACATTTTCCTAATTTTTTTATTCATTTAATAGAAAAGTTAGAGAAATCATTCTTAGTCGGAATAGAAGTTGGAGTGGCGTTTGACCCTGCAGCAGCTAGGATTGTTTCTTTACATAATTGCTACGTTAATTGATTCTCTCATTTTTTGAGAAGAGAGTCAAGATTTTTCTTGCTTATTTGATTCCAGTAAAGCCTCGAATATACTTGATCTTCTCAAGTTTAATTACTTACTCAGCAGACCCATCCGTAACAGAGTCCACCGTTGTGTACCCATAATCTGGTCGATATTGTGGATTTATGAGCGCGAGCCCTACCTCCACCCTAGGGTCCTCTAGCCTTCACTCAACCGAGAGTCATCTACCAGGCAGCTGCTTACACATTCCACCTTAATCACACAGCTTAGGGTGTACTCCGTTAGCTGCTGAGTGCACAGGGAAATTCATCTTCTGAAAAGTTTTCCATGCTCTTCTCTCGTACCGAGAATCGGACCTGCGACCTTTTACGTGAGAGACAAACGAGTCAACAATTATACCATCAAACTAGATACTTCGCTTAACAATGATGAGATGATGTCGCACTGATTTAGGTAGAAATATTGGTAGAAACCATAGGGAAAAATCGTGTAGGTGCCTTTATCAAATGCCTGAAACGACCCTAAGGTAGGGAACCAGAATCTGCAAAAGTTGCATGTGCCTTATTGATAAGATCATTTCAGATTTCTATGTACGTAAGTACATCATTGCGGTTGCGTAATTCGAAGCGTAACTTAGGTGTCACCTGCGACGGAGGTGGAATCATTCTTGTGTTGCTGGTGCCATAAATCTAAAATGGTAAGTGGTCAGGATGGGGAGTCACGGATCGTTTGCATGGGACCGGACAAGTGGGTACATGTTCCCTCCACTTGAGACGCTCGGTGTAAAGCGTTCAAGTCAAGACACGAAACTTTTCACGTGGAACTTAGAACAGATTTTTATTTTGAAATACAAAGGTGTATTTTGTGGTTTGTTTGAAGTTTGTATCACTCTTACATTCCACGCACTTTTGTTCTGGTCTCACACACACACACACACACACACACACACACACACACACACACACACACACACACACACACACACACACACACTTAATCTCTCTCTACTGATTCTGAAAAGATTTTAGTTCCAATGAATATTCATTTCTGCCTGTGAATAATCGAGATTGTTTATCCAACAATTTCTTGTATGTTGCATTCATCACCATCACCACCACCACCATCATCATCATCATCCTTCTTGCTATGATTCTTTTTTCTCCCATCTTCTTCCTTTATTCACACTCGCTAAAAGGCTGCCTTCGCCGGCCATTAAGCTCGATGTCAAATATCTTCCTTTATGCCGAATTAATATTATAATATAAATATATCCCTATGATTTGCAAATGAATGAATAAATGAATAAGTGAAACTCCATTATTAATAGTATTTTCCTCGCTTTAGACCCCGAAAAGGAAAAAAAAAATGTTCCACTCACTGCTGATCACCACTAACCAAAGAAATTCTCCTCAAATCTGGCCCATCCAAAGTAACAAAAGAAATACCCTCAATTTAATCTCTAAAAAAAAATTTGCCTTCAATTTGGACATTTAAAAGGGGGGATAAACCCCTCACATTCAACCCCTGGGAGTGAAAAAGGTTTCCCTTCATTTTTGACCACAAAAAGAGAAAAAATAATGTTCCCCTCATTGAGAAAAAAATACCTTCCATTTTGACTCCTAATTGAGAAAAAATGTCTCCCTCAATTTTGACCCCGAATTTGAAAAAAAAAAGATGTTATCAGAATATTAGGCCAGGTTAAAAAAAACAAAACAACAACAACAACAACAAAACAAGACAAAAAAAACAACTTTAAGAAAGGTTTAGCAGAATATGCGGTCAGGTTAAATACAACTTTCGAAAATGTGTGAATTAACGTTCTCTCATCATTTCCTCCCAAGTCATGAAATTCTCTCATAAAGCCACACAGGTAGTGTCCTCAAAATAAGGGTTCCACATCATAGTTATATCGTAAATTGAATCCTCAACATAAGAAAATAGGGCCAGAACGAAAAATGCGTACGTCCAACGTGCTACAAAACATGAAAATACGGAACAAGAATATTCTAACATGAAATAGATGAAAGAATATTAATGCAGTGGCACAAAATAGCTACTTTAATGGCATGTACCCATATATTACTAAACTTTGTAAAATAATAATATAGCAGTTAAAAATCACCAAGATTTGTTCTATTCATCAAGTTAGAGCCTTGCGAAGGTGTAGCGTTAAAAATCTGCTTATCATATGCCGTTTTTGCTGGGTTGTGGTAACATACATACAAATGTTCACACATATCTTTATGTAAGAAAATATTTTATCATAAAATAGATGAAAAAATTGTTAAATCGGTGGCGAAATTGAACAATCTTATTTTACAAGGTTTAGTCTCTGAAGTCACTAAAATCACTAAAAGAGCTATTTTGAGTCACTACTTTAATATTTTTTATTCTATTTTTGTAAATATTTTCTTGTTCAGTGTCTTCATGCGTTTGACATATTATGCATACGCATTTTCTCACTGGCCCTGTTTTATGTTTTTTTCTCTTTAGAAATCATTTATAACTAAAAGTAAAAAGAACGATTGCTATTTGAGTTTGGAATAAACTGATTCTTGCATTCCAAGATTTTAAAAAAATGTTCTATACTTCTGGAATTGGTGAATTAATATATTCATTTAAAAAACATTGTATACTATATTTCGATATTTCCTAATGCCGAAAAGAAAATTATTACACATTTTACAAAAAAATTTTGATATGGATATCTTGTATTTAATGTTGATATTTATATTCAAGTGATGTAATATAGTTTTGTTCTGAATTCCTGTAATGAGGATTCATCATTATTATTCACTGATTTATTCGGATTAGTGATCGTCGTACTCGGTAATCTACTAGGACGGGGATTAATTGTTCCCGTTTCACTGTCCATTTCAGCGGGTATCACCTATTCGACCTTGCATTGTTACCCACTTGAACCAGATATTGAACTCGCGACCTCCTAACCGACGTCCTTATTGAATAGGATGGTGGAAACAAAAATTTTTCATAAACCTAATACGGCATGGTGTCACTTATTTGCCTTGTCCGTAAAACGAAAAAAACCTGGGTCCTTATATGTTTACATTATGGGGGCAATCTTTGTTTTTCTGCAGCTTACGAAATTTTGAAGGTTCATGTTTCATATGCCTGCAAAGTTTCTTCCAGTTTGGTTGTGTGTCAACTTCTTACAGCATTTTTCTTTACAAATACAAGAGGAAGAACAGAAAAATTTGCTAAGATTTCGTATTTTGGCATTTTTCAGAAAATTTTTCACGATTTGGTATATCTGATAAAGTTATTCATTATACAGTTCTCTGTAAGATGACGTAGATTTTATAGAAATTGGTTGAGTTTTATGAAAGTAAGAAAAGATTAATATAGTCGCTTCGAGTAAGAGCCCAACATTGAATTAGGAGCACGATGCTACTGCACGTGCCCGATGTTAGTTTCTCTTCTGCAGGAAAAATGATATTCTTCAAAAACTCGATCTTTTTTTATCTAAAATCATCTTGAAAAAATATCTCATCTTACGGCATTGCTAGTTGGTCAAAAATGACTATAGAGACGTCCCAAAGAAATTCTTTTGAAAAACAAAAAGAAACATTTTACATGGTGCCTAGTGGTATATTCATGTAAATTTATAGGCTGTAGCCCCAAAGATATAACCAGGAGAACCCGGAGTCACGCGCAGTCTCACGCACAAACAGATGAGCAAAGAGAGAAGAATCTGTAGCCCACTTGGCTGATCGATCGAGCGGGTCATTTGTGGGGTTACAGTGATTCAAAATGGTGAAATTAGTATAACTACCGTGAGCATGCTTTCACAAAATACAAATTGCCTTTTTGCAGTGAAATTATGATCAGTCGTGTTTATAACAAGATGAATTGTTAAAAAACAAGTTTCTTTAGCAAATGAGACACAATATCCAACATTTGGGTCTGTTTTGGCAAACATAACTTTTTGTAGAATTTCTCTTTTGTTTTTTGCATCAAATTCAACTTATTTTGTTTAACTTCACAAAATTTTATTTTTTAAAAACAACGCTTCACTGATTGGGAATGGTCTGAACACTTGTCAAAACAAGACGAATGTATTCTTATTTCCACTGAGAATTTGCTTCTTTGCAACTGAATATCTCTTTCTTCCATATTTTGTACTTCACTGTGTTCTTTCTCTTCAATTCATTCTGGGCGCAGTTGTATCTTTTTCATGCACAGGCAAAACTCGAATGTCGAATCCACCCCTGCAATTGTTTGCTCTTAACCTCAACATATTCTCGTCTTTGGTACAAGTGGAAACGATTTATATTGTATTTGCTTAATGTTGTATGAAATTGTGTTGAGATATCGACCATTTTACGAATCCTACACTTACGGCTCAGATTACGAGCCTTTTGAAGGAAATAAGAGAGTAAGTATTGTTGATGCGATGAATATGTTGAGAATGAAGCATAAAAGACAAGCAACCAGTCCGAGCATTAAACCGGATTTATTGCAAAAAAACAATGGCGTTTTCAGGATATTGCAAAAACGAAGTCCAAAGACGACTGAAAGGTTACAGAGTGCTTTATAAAACAAGTACTTTTCACGGATATTTATTCTTGTGTTATATAAAGATTACTCATGAAATAAACATTTTCGGGTTTTATTATACAAGGCTTGAAGAGTTTTCTTCTGTATCTGTAAGGCTCCCGCTTTTTAAAAACTGTACCACTTATCACATCTGATTTAGGATACGAACTGTTGATGATTCCTGGAATATATATGTAGTTATGACAGCTGATAAACTTAAAAAATGAGGTGATAGTGAGACAGTAAGATCTTTGACTTGTGATGAACATAAGATAGGTGGCACTGACTTTTGCTGAACCCTAAAGATCAACTTGCAGTCATGTGTTTTTGGACATTTTCTAATCTCAGGGAGACAGCAGCTCCCTACGAGTTGCAAATCTATGTACCGGGGGGAATTGGATTAACATAGGATAGGTAACACTTATATATCCCCACTGGTCAATTTAGGATCTTAACAAATTAGTAAGTTTTATCAAAACGTTCATTTATTTCTTTAAATTTTCGTTGTGGGCGATAATGGTCCAGTGTTTAGAGTTACGGACAATGTCATTAGCGGAGCGAATTCAAACTTCCACAGAGAAAACATATTTTTTATTTGTAATTTCATCTGCTTTCAACCTATCAGACCTTCATGACCCCTGAAAATTTGTCAGCTGTGAGATAATCTTTTTAAAAGTTTTCATGAAGAGGTTCCTATTTACAATGTAACCATAATACTGAACCCTTACTTTCCATTCGTCGTAAGAAACCCTTGGATGTGAATTTTTCTTCAAGTTAGTCCTTTGTGTCGGTTAGGGAGTATTTTGGGAGTAATCTGAACCTAACCCGACAATAAGACATGTTTTTCTTTAAACAAAAACCGTAACCCTATCCTCAACCCTAACCACAACTCAAACATGACAGTCATACGCAGACTCAACTTGAATTCAATGGTCTGCTCTGATGTGCGAACTACTAACGTCAAAACTGAGCATATAAATTCCAAGTATTGACGAAAATTAAGTTTTAGCGGATGGGGCTACGCGGTAGTGCCCAACAAATTATGCAGTTCTGTGTGGGTCAGCTTGAGAGTGTTTGCAGGCCTAAGAAGGGGTGTGCACGTGGTGCAAATCGGGTGGATGGGTGGTGGGCGCGTCATCGAACCCCCCTTTTTTCATCTCATGAAATATCTATGAAATATCATTCCTACGTTATTTATTTCCTGAGCAACGTCAGGTTCCCAACTAGTACACACACACACACACACACACACACACACACACACACACACGCACCCATATATATATATATATATATATATATATATATATATATATATATATATATATATATTTAGGCATCAAAAAGTCCACTGACAACCTAATCCCGTTCTTAGTCAATACGCATCTAGTGATGGATATCGATCTCATAGATTGAATTTTACACCACAAAATTTCAGATTAAATCTCAGCTAATGGCTACATGTCGGGCTACGAACTTATTGATCCACCCTCCATCTCACACACACACACACACACACACACACACACACACACACACACACACATACATATATATATATATATATATATATATATATATATATATATATATATATATATATATATATATATATATATATATATATATATTACGCCAAATCGGTGAAATTGATTAATAGTCGAAATTTGATTTACTTTTGTAAAAAGTTTGATTTTACTTCCATAAAAGAAACTTTTAAAAAATAGTTGTTTTGATTAAATAGCTGTTAATCTAATAAAAAAAAACGAATCTGTTTCTTTCTTTGTGAAAAAATTTGATCTCATTTTGATTGCATAAACTTTTGACCGTAAAAAAAATAGTTGCTTATGATATATCATTGTTTTGATCAAATAAACTTTTGTTCAACGTATTAATGTAAAGAAGAAAGTTTTAACTACGAATGAAATACCCATCTACCCCACGTTAAATATTATATTTATAAGAATAAATGAACTAAAGCTCTATCATGAAAATGCCTTAAAAAACTTTGTACTTGATCTATTTATGTGTTTTTAGTGTCTGAGTCTTCTCTCTATTGTTTAAGATTTTGGCCACAAGATATTGAAACATCGTAAGATATTCAACACATCAGTATGAAATAACACTGACTTTCTAATGATGATTCAAGCGTTTTTTTCAGCTCTTCTTGCTGCTGCAGGTGTTGCTTGGGGCTCGTCTTCTGCCACTAATCATGTTCATAATGATGATAATGATTTCAAACAGAGGTCAGCGGAGGAGGGGCTAAAGGTCAACGTTCTAAAATAAATCTTTGGTCAACACGTGCTGTCAGTGACATGAAGACGACATAAAATATCTTTTTTTTTTCTTGGCGTTCTTTCGCTATTTCACCCTTCACTCCGTTTTCGCTTTCATCTATCTCTCCTCCTCTTTCCTCCGCCTCCTTCGTTTTTAGCTCCTTTACATCTTTCTCCCCCACCCCCACCCGTTACCCACAACGTGTCAAGCAGGCACAACGATGGAGTCAAGCACCGTTTAAGTTGTGTGCCCTGCAGGTGTGTTGACATTGTGACCCGACGTTGTCAAATATTACCCGTCAGAGGCATAGGGTGTCCAGCCGAGACGGGTGGAAAAGTAAGAGGTGTAGCAACTTTTAAGGAGGTTGGCGCTCTTCGGAAATTAAACATCGACCATGATCTCAAAAAGACAGATGGTAGTGGCGGTGATGACGGCGATGAGGGTGAGTTGTTGAGTCATCTGCCGTCCAAAATGGCCACCGATTGGCAACATAGTCCCCTGAGTCCACTAACATCACCGACAAGGCTTCATCATCATCATCATCATCATCATCATAAGAAGAAGAAGAAGAAGAAGAAGAAGAAGAAGAAAAAGAAGAAGGAGGAGGAGGAGGAGGAGGACAAGAGACTTAGTTCAAAACCAGTGATACCATTTACATGGTTCTTTGTACCATTTGTTTCCGTGATTAAAAAAAAGGAGAATCTGAAGCTGTTGAGAAATTAGAAAAAGACTCTGATAATAAATATACACAGACTGGTTTCCTCGTCCCTTGCTACATTTTAAGTATGCACCTATCTGTGTTCGCCATTGGTCACAACTCAACGCATACAATATGAAATTTTTAAAAATATGTGGTACTTTTTTGAATTACGAATGTTTTTTCTTATGTCATATTTTTAAATCTCTTATCAAGAAGAAAATGGAAGAATTATACGTAGTGTGACTTGAAAAAGAAAATAATATTCCTCTCTTCATCTTCTCTCTCTATCTTTTTCTTATGAATGCTATTAACCTATTCAAATTTGATCTGGATGAAAAACGTTTTGGCATTCATAGAACTGTCGACATTTGTCGCAGTTAATAATACTAACAACAAAAACAACAATGAGGAAATAAAGCACTGCTAGGGACTGCACGGATACTGACGAAACTACAAGAAATATAAAGTCTCCGACATTAAATGTTAGCAGTGGCCTAACAGATGAGGAAGGACAATGGTAGTGGAGATGTGAACCATAGCACTGGCGTGATAGACTAGGAAAAGACGAGACGTGGGCTGAAGACTTGAGGAGGTTTACTGTCACTTCAGCAATGACCACCAGGCAACTGGTATGAAACTGTAAATCACATTATTGCTGTGGTCGATGAGAATGTGGAGAGGAGGGCTGGAGACTTGAGGAGACTTGCAGTCACTCAACCTCCAGCGGTTACCAACAGGCAACTGGTGTGAGATTACAAATAATAATAATAATAATAATAATAATAATAATAATAATGATAATAATAATAATAATAATAATAATAATAATAATAATAATAATAATAATGATAATAATAATTATAGCAGCAGCAGCCATAGCCACTGTCACTATCGGTTCCTGGATTATCATTGTTTTCTTTCGTTTCATCATATAATGCAACATGTTTATTTGACACCTTCACTTTAAAACGTATACCAAGAAACATATATGAATGTACAGATAGGTTTGCAAACTAAAGATGAGAAACAGTCTTTGTTTCACACAACAAATATCTATTTGCCAACCCTCTTCGTTGTCAATGCTTTTAATTCAGTAATGATATTCATAACATGTATCGAATATTATTCACTGCTAACATACGTGACAGGTCGCAGACTTATTGATCTATCCTGTATTCGTGCTGGCCAAGTAGATGGCCTCTGATCTGTCTCTACAGGCAATGGAACGTTACTCCTGGGCGCATGCCTGGGTGCATACCTGGGTGCATGCCTGGGCGAAGTGTACGGAGATCCTGGAATTGTCCAGTTGTCAGAATCCCTCTCTCTACGCTGATGTAGTCCAGAGCAAAGCTTGGAGGAATATGTCTGACACCAGCTTAGCTGCCGGCACTGCCGGAGAGACAGCAAAGTGGGTGTCAAACTGCCCAAATGGGGTCCCCCCTCCCAATTGTCCTTCTCTTGGAAAGTCTAATCTACTTTGCTATTTTACCAATATCTAGGATAGAAGAGAATTGTTCATGCTTTTTCCAAGGGAATCAGTAAAAAGTAGGTCCGTTTTTTGGGGGTGGGGTCTGCTCCCAGAGAATGTGAGTGGAATTGATCCTTCTCAAAGAAAACTACAGATTTTCTAAATAAATTTTCTTTTCGCGCTGAATTCAGCGCAATACTTGCTATAGCAATGCAGAATGGCGTTAAATCGGAGCGAGCGAGCTTGAACATTTTGTCTATTTTTTGGCGTGTTTTGGCCATCTTCATTGTTTAAGGGCATCTGTTTTCAAATAGCACTTTTTTTTTATAAAGAATAACTGAGTACTTCTACACACGCCAGTCATAACATCTTCTGACATTGCAATTAATCTGTGAGGGATAATTATATTGTTCTAACAAAGAGAACAGTCATCGTGGTTGCGCTGTGGTCAGCAATACTTGCCGAGTGATAGAGTCATGCTAACTCTAACACGATACCACAAATATTTGTCTAAAAATAGAGTCTAGCTTTGACATGGGAGGAGTGGATGAATCAAGAAATGTGCTCAGTACACAGGAACATTGTTGTCATTTACCCTAGAAGACTTAAAATTCATTTTTCTTTTGACTTTTAGGTCAAGCCTTCATATCTGTTCTCTATAAAATAGAAATATGTACATAAGTGTGTGTGTGTATGTGTGTGTGTGTGTGTGTGTGTGTGTGTGCTGTGTTGCGAACTAAAAATGTTTTTCCTCGCTAACTCAACCTCAAAAGTGTCAAGAAATGCCAATGCGATAAAGAAAATGCTATTTAGTAAGCCATTTCATAGCCATTTATAATTGCTATGAATTGGCTGTATTTGTTTAAAGTGGATCGGGAAAAGATACAAATTGGCTAAAATTGCTGAAAAATATAATAATAGCACCGAATGTTCATTTTTTCGCGCAACCCAAACAAGAAAGCTGCTATATTTAACGCAAATAGCGCTAAATCGGCAACACTGGATATATATATATATATATATATATATATATATATATATATATATATATATATATATATATATATATATATTTTTTTTATATACATATATATATATATGTGTGTGTGTGTGTGTGTGTGTGTGTGTGTGTATGTGTGTGTGTGCGTGTGTGTGTGTGTATGCGCGTGCGTGTGTGTGTTTGTGATGAAAATTACAAATACGAGTGTCTACTGTGACACAATGGTTAGCAAGCTAGTTTCATAGATCTATTCGATCCTCACAATTTTGGCCTTATGCCAGTCTAGGCTGAGTTTTGTGGGTATTTATTGCTTGAGATATTTCCATATTCCCGGTTGGCCCAAGGAGTCGGCGTCCAAGCTCCAGTAAAGGCCAGCATTTCGAATGTTGATATTCTAGACAAGCAGGCCCACCCGATTTGGTAGATTAACATAATACAATCTTCCTGATCATATTTCCACCCTAGCCATATCCATCATAGTTACGTCATAATAGGAAAGTGAATTAACCAATGAAATGCGTGAGCGGAAACGAACAAAGAAGAAATTATCCTATATGCTTCTCAGATGAGAAATGAATAAGTCGTGCGAAGAGACTTGTATCATTTTTTAAATCGGAAATTCTACGAGTTATTTCATTATTCGAGGCCTGAAAATCTCAGAGCAGACACACAACGAACTGCTCTGTGAGTCACGGGATAGAGCCAAGCCTTCGCCCTTCAAATAAAAAGCACTAAATCTAAATCAAACAGTGTTTCATCTTCAGGAAAGCAAACCGGAAAAGACGGCGAATTGGAGGACCTTACCATTTATTTATTTCTTCCTTTGGTATGCAATTAAATTTTGCCCCGTTTCCGTTCGATTACGTTGAAGGCATAAGCGCCCACAGACACTTTTTCAGGAGGTTGGGGGACAAAAAGATATATTTTAAGGGGTGAGGGGCAAAAGATATATTCTGGATTTGGGATTAGCTGCAAGCCTGTTACCGGTGAAGAATAATACCATCTTTTTACATGGGTACATTTAGTTTACATATACAATTGTATAGCACATCATCCCTTATCGACTATAAGATTTGAATTTTCAAATCCCTTCACTCTTGGTGAGAAGGGCTGATCCAGGAATGGGGGTGTGAAATACCCCGTTAGTTCCCCCACTGTTGAAAGTTGAACGTCTAGTTTTGATATTATCCAACATAAGATCATTCCCCCTTCAGATTCACCAACAAAACGCCTTCTTTCGACCTCTGGTGATTCCCACGCTATTTAAGTACGAGACATTGTGGAGTTGTTTCGCAGTAATTTCATGTGCATTTTATAGTAAATTCAGCCAAATAGCTATATCATTAAATATTTCCTCCTCTCTGGGACAATCTTTTCGTGTAAGATACGTGCGTTAGAAAAAGTCAGATACCTGGGAAACAAAAGCACCTTACAAGGATCAAAAATAAAAATTCATCGTCAAAATCTATGTTGTTATAAAGAAAAAAGATTGTTGAAAAATATGAGATTAGCTTTATGTGACTCAATTCTTTACAATGAGGCGTCAGAGGGAATAAGGAAAATAAACGAATGAATATTTTACTTTTTTTAGTATTATCACTTAAGACAATCCAACGTAAGTCTAAAAGGGAAAACTATAAAACTTCGTGTAAACTTAACTATTCTGGGTTAACTTTTTATTTGAAAAAAAAAAAGAAAAAAAAAGACAAAACTGCTTAAGCTCATTCGGTAGGTGACCTAACACGATGGAGTAGTGAATTCATTATCCAGATCCTTATCTTTACACCGACCCCATTATCTTTGCTTTACTGACATCAGTGCTACGGCCATAAATATGTAAATAATGGCGTCTGAGGAGAGATCATACTTTACCTGCCGTCATCCAAAATGCTGACTTATATTCCACATACCCAATGTGTTAAAAAAGCAAAAATAACAACAAAAAACAAAACAAAACAAACCAAAAAAAAAAAATGATTTCGATGCCAAAAATGATCTGCCTCTTTCGAGGGTATCCGTTAGTTGATATATGTGCAATTTGATTATTTCAGATTTTATGAGCATACAAATGAATGTACCGCTCAAAAGCAGCGGAAACTACATAATCTTGTTCAGTATTAAAATACAAGCCTTTGGGGTCGGAGTGATGTTTGTAGTAACAGCATCACACAACAGTGTTCATATGTATATTCATAATATTTATATTAGCATTGCTACTTAAAAAGTTAACAGCTTTACCAGATGAACTATGACACTCGAAAATGTTGTCATTTATTTACTGTTTTATTCTGTCAAATCACTAAATCAAATAAACATTCTCTTCTAAAATCCCACATAGTGAAGAAAACTAAAACGACCTTCTGTAACTATATATATCAGAATGGCAAGTGTGGGTTTAATTGAAGTGTAAACCATAGACAGAAACATAAAGATCAAATCCAAATGACAGACGAATAGCACCCTATTAAACCGTTACAAAGGAAAAAGAAAACCAAGGCTGGTTAGTCACTCAATAAAAACCGTCAACGTCTTTTAGCAGCATGCCGTGTTGGGGATGATCAATTGGAAAAAAAATTGGAAAAAGGGTGATCAATGAATAAGTTGTATTTTGTTTGACATTGATAACCGAAAAAATCTGAATTTTCACAGAACAAACGCGGATGCTGCTGAACCCAGATCGATTTAACAGAAACTTACATTGAAAATTGAACGATTCCATTTTTGGGGTGGGATAAAAAATCGAACGTTCTTTTTTTCTAGACATGAGGAGTAAACATTGAAACTTTCAGCCCTCAAGCTCCATCGGTGCAACCAGTACGTGTTATATCTACATACATAGCAAGCCAACCAAACCAACTTGAAAACTGAAGAAACCTATGTTGTCAATTTTTGTGACAGTTCTGGTTGACTGTTCCAGACATGATTTGAGGGGAAAGCCTAGACTGTACGCAACAGCTAAATACTTGTAAAACCAGAGATAGACATCAGTATAAACAGCTCTGTTTTGTGAGAAATAAGTGACAATCAGATGGAACATAAACGAAAGACAATATCAGACACAGGTGCCCAGTAAACAGATAAGTAAATAAGTAAAATAAAAAAAATCATTTTTTAAGAGGCCAAAATATACGGGAATCACAAAAAGACAGTAAAACTTACTTTGGTTTTAACGTTACTGTTTGACCGGAAACTGTTTTTCTTATAAAACTGATTTTATGCTTTTAGGTTTTTATGTGTGTAAACAATCTTTGGTTGTGTAGTTTAGTCTCTTTTAGAATGAAGTCAGTGCACCAAGTTTACCTTACATCCCGTAGAAAGCCAGCCACCCAAACTTCCAGTTGCACTGACGTTGCTAATGTGACGAGTATTGGATGTCACAGCGTTTTATTCTTGTAGATAACACAGAAATCTCTTTGTATATCTCCCACGCTCTTACCGAAATTTTCCAACTTATGGGTCAACTTTTATTTTCTTTTTATCATTTAAATACATATTGGATAATTTTTTTATTGAAAAATTAAGGTTTTGAAATCGAGTTCGTAATTTGCTCCAAGTTAAATGTCAAGTACTGATAAGCTTAGTTCAGTGGTTAGGGCAGTGTTCTGAGCGGTGAGATTTTCAGGACTCATCTTGCTAGAATTCGCCAAATAGAAAGGAAACTGATTTGTAATTATTGTAAACAATACTTCATTTCCTTAATTCTATTGCAATACACACCGAGAATTCTGTTTGCGTTCAAAGGTTTTTTTTTTAAAGGATTGAACTTCTTGCTGTTTGTGTTGTTTGCACGACGTTTCAGTCGATCCATTTTACGGCCTTCTTCAGGTGTATTATCCCGATATAATGGTGATAAACAGAATATTCCCAATGGTAGCAACGCTATAACATTGGATTCGGGTGAAACTTTTGTTCTCCCCTTTTTAAGCCTGGATTTCAATACCTTATCCCTATTGAGTGGCGAAAGCAGCATCAGGCTGAACTCTGCCCTCAGTTGATATGTTGATATGAGCTGCTTCTTTGATTTTTCTGAGTTTTCAACAGCGTCCACTGTCTATAATTCAGACATCCAGAGAGTAATAGTGTTCGCCTTCCTCTCTCCATATATGGTCAGCCATCCCAGACCTTTCTATTTCACCTTTGATTATAGCCTTTTTATTTCTATCGAGTCGGACTTTGAGGTCAGTCCGTTTCTCCAATATAAATTTTTACCTATCAACAGGGAATTACGTAAATACAGTTATTAGTCTTTTCTAGTGCGATGGACTCATTTTTGTAATTTTTGCTTCATAGTATAGCTTCAATTTCAAATTTAGGATGATCTTGTTTTGATTCAAATGAAAGTTGCTTTTTTTCATTCACTTAGTTTTAATACATCCTCTTTACAGAGTTGATTATCCAAGATCAGCGTTTCCCAAAGTGGGTTCGGCAGAACCCCAGGGTTTCCTGAAAAATTCCACGAGATTCCTCGAGATGAGGTGTTTTTTGATTAAATTTATTAAAATTTGATTTCATTAAAAATTGTATTCACCATTTTCATTATAACATGAAGTCAAGAGCTGTTTTTTATTTTTATTTTAATGTTTCATTCATTATAAGTTTTTCTATATAAACAAATTCTCTTCCTAAAACAATTTTTGTTTCATCTCCATTAAAATCAGGATGACGAGGGTTGCCCATAAAATATAGGTATGACGTCTGCGCCAAAATAAGTTTGGGGACCATGGTACTAGAGAATTGAGTATTTGAATAATTCTTCTTGCCGTGATGATATTGGCATATTTCTTGAGAAAAAAACAAATGCCTTGAATCTCAGTAAAATGGAATAATTTGGATAAAAGTTTCTTTCATCCTTTTCAAAAACCTTTTAGGTTATCCTGCTATTAAAAATAAGTGGGAGTGGTCAGAAGCGAATCAAACAACATTTCATCAGTTTATTGTTCAGAAGGCTTTTCTGTCTTTAAGAAAAACTGACAGATGACAGAGAAAATAGCAGTGGTCAAAATATTTATGGAAAACAGAGAAAAGGAAATCAAATCACCTTTGATATTTTGGTCGATTCTTTAATGAATCGTCACCAGATATTGTTTGAAATAGCTATTTCCCCAAACAGGAGAAAGGAAGATCTGAGCGATGGCAGACGGATATAAATGATACGAATATTACTTGAGAGAGGCCCCTGCCGTCAATGGTCCTAATGCTGTGGAAAACTCTTCCGAAAAATCTTCCTTTGTGAGGCCAAGTAAGGGGCTTCCGCTACAGATGAAAAGGGGCTAACAGGGATTCGACCCACACCCCTGAATCAGGCTTTCTCGCCTAGAGTAAGGGGTTTGAAAGTTGGAACCTTGTAGTCAATAAAAGATAAGTGTTCTATACAATTGATCTATGTAATCCCAACTTAATGTCCACTACAAAAAGATGAAATTATTCTTCGCTGGTATGAGCGTTGCCGCTAAGCTTAATCTGAATACATAGTTAGCCCTCTCAACCTAGGAATATATCCTTTTGTCCCACCCCATAGAAAAGTGTCAGGAGAGGCCCATGAAACCAAGCCATCATCATCATGATCACATGAAGGGACGAAGGTTCTAATTGCAAGGATACGAAATGGGGACTTATTCACTCGAGTCATCATTGTATACGCTAATATTAGCTAAAGAAATATCCACTTAAGCAGGTACACTAAAACAAACGCTTGAATTTAAGTCAAACTCAAGACGAAAGTCATATCTAAAACTGCCTCAGAATACAATTACAGAGGTTAATTCAATCTAAAAACCTGGCTGCTCCCTCTTCTAGTGTCACCCGATAATCTCAAGATGTAAATATTTCCATGTGTATATTTTTATCTTATTTGTACATTGTATTATTTTCAATTGTGGGCATGTCTTTGTTCATCAAAATCATTTGGGGATTATTTCCACCTTTTTTATGTATGCTGGTTAAAACATTGTTTTTGTTTTGTTTTGCTTTTAGATATGTTCACATATCTTTATTGGGTGCTTTCTTGTCAGTCGGTCCCAGGTACGTTAAACAACTGAAGTAGGAAGGAAGAAAGAGGTGTGATGTCATTAAAAGAATCTATTCCGATCAATTTTTTACCAGCTGCTATGATGCTATGATAGAATATCGAATTTCTTGTATTAAAAAACGCGAAAATGGCCAAAACCTGCCAAAAATTGCCATTCACGATTTTAAAAAAATAATACTAGTAGAATATTTCCATATTGCACTGTTTTACAAGTATGAGAAACAATTGACTCAAAGAAAGACTATTTGCTCTTCTTTCCCCTTCTGCTACTACTACCACTGATGGTGGATGCATCGTTGAACTTATGGTTCTTGCTTGTTAATTGCTTGATACAGGTCTTCAGTCAGGTAGGTATTTTACATCACACACTCTTTTCATTTTGGTAATTCATGAGCTGATAAATTCTGACATACATTAATGTAAATAATTGCTTCTATGTGTATGTGTGTGATAGTGTATGTGTATGCGTGAGAGTGAGAGACAATTTTAGATGTGTTATGCCAGTATGTAGATATAAGAAACCAACCAAAACTTTCGACATGTTTTTCTTAGTTTTTAATCTGGTCTGGTCTGGCTGGCTGGCTGGCTAGCTAGATGGCTGAAAATTCAGACATCCATTCCCTTTTTTTAAAATTCCCTTCAAAGTATTTTTTAGGGTGGTTTAAAATGTAAGTTTACGCTAAATTGATCACTTCTATATCATATTTTATAAGTATAAGAATGGACTGAATACAACAGATATTGTTATTAAACAACATTGATGTTCTGGGGAGAATCTTAGTTCAGATTTTCATAGAAAAGAAGTTGAAACCTCAATGTACGCATACCCATTTAAGCTTCCATTTCCGTATTCGTTCAAATATGTCAAGCAAGAAGCGGCCAGGTCTTCCAGGAGCACCAGAACCCCGGGGGCCGCTACCCCTTCTGCCTTCATGGTATAGGATAAGCAGGGACAGCTGTGTGTCTTGTGAAAAAAAGAAAGTCTTAAGGCCTACTATGCACTATTTTAGCAGTCTTTTAAAACGTCTTGCAATAATCAAATATCTTCATTAAAAGTTTAATTGTGCAATACTACATTCGTGATAAAGCCTTCCAAAGCCTTTGGTCCAATACCAAAGTCTAGCCTCTGTTCTTTTTACGTCTAAGAAACAGCAATAATTTCCTGTTTTAATTTTAAAGTTATTATGGTTGTGATACCTTTATGGACGCTTAGGGATCTGCTTCCCAGGTTGGGAACCATTCACCTCACTTTTGGGGACCCTAGCCTTGCATGCTATGAAATACCCTTTCTGAAAAGTTGCACCCTGTCCTAAATTGCTTACGGCGCCCCAGGGTGTTTATAAATCACAAAAATAAACAACAACATCCCCAAGACTATAAATAATGTTAAAATGACAGTAAATAAAATAACACCAGACAAGGAATTTTTTGTTCTAATGCCTTTCAGTAAAAAGAATTATATATTTTGTTCATGTTATCATAGACCTGGGGGGGGGGGGACTGGTCCGATATAAAGCAAAATATCATGCTTGGCCAACCAAAAGGTCAGACCGGAATACTTAAGTCATTACAAATGAAAAAACAAAACAAAACAGATATTTCTTATCGATAACCTTAACAACAGGGTCAGCACTGAATTGCAGACGCTACATTCAACTCGTCTAATATCACTGCAACAACTTGTGTCTCGACTTTTTCTAATTGTTCAAACTGTCAACAAAAACTGTCACCAAAGATGCTATCAGAGGTTTCTTCAGTGTTTTGAGTTGGTCCGGCTAACTGGCTGGCTGACTGGTTGGCTGGCTGTGTATACATCCCGGGGGACGGGCCGTACCAATGGAGCTAGAGATCTGAAAATTCCAACAGGTTACTCCTCATGTATACAGAAAAAATTTGTAGCTTCGTGAAAATCTCCTCTAAATAGGTTTTTAGTGGGGGTTCAATTCACATGATAGGTTTATGTTGAATTGATCCCTTATTTTGTAACTGGCAGCGTTCACACTTGTTTTTCGAATATCAAGATTTTTCTTTTTTTGCCTAACAAAAGTGAGATTTATCTATTCATCAAAAATGTGAGGATTAACATCACCACTTGTTCCGATCTTTTAATTGATCAACCCCAACTGGTCATGCTGCCAAAAGACGTTGGTCACGGGACGATTTCTGTTGAGTGACTAACCAGAACTGTTTTTTTTTTTTTTTTTCTATTCATGATTTATTTTCTTTTTACTTAACATTCCTGCATACTTTCTAACACACTGTTTTTCTCAGATTCGTCCTATGCTTCGTATTCTTCTGCTTTTTTCTCTCTTATTACTCCAGAGTTTTTTTTTTCCTTCCTCAATCTATTTTCAGTTTTAATTAAACAGCTTTATTTTTTCCTTTCCTCTTTAAATAAATATTCCCCTCTTACTTTACACTTCTTATCTTTCCGTCCGATTTTCTGACAAATTTCCCCTGTCACCTGCAGTTTTGTGTGTTTCCCTTTCCGGTTTCAGGAATGCATTCACGTGAGAACTTGAAAGTGTGTATCCATTTCTTCTGCATCGGTTATTTACGCCCGCAAAAGACATGCGCGTTTGTACGTAGAATCCGCTCTCGATTGCAAGCTCGTTTATAGAAATGCTAACGTATTAATTGTAGAGAGTAGAGATATGAGTAATTGAGTGCACTATCTCGGACTTCTGCCCATCAGTAGTGTCGTTATCTCAGTCGGTAGAGCAGAGTCGCGTTAAGACTGCTTCCTAGTGGATAGTATAAAAATGTACAATTATCACACACACACACACACAAACACACACACACACACACACACACACATATATATATATATATATATATATATATAATATCAATGTATTGGTACGGATTATGGTGGATCTAACAACACGATAATGAAATGACAGTATCAGAAGGATTATTGAAACAAATGATTCTTCATTTCGACATTTCGCACAAATTGGGCTCTGTTATGATACAATAAACTGGCATTCTAATAAGCTATCTGTGAATTGTAGAAGATGAGGTTGTAGTTAATTAAGTGGATGACTGAGCAGATATGTGTCGTAGCCTGTATCGCGAGACCTGTGAGGTATGTGCGTCTCTATTTATAGAGTGAGAGAGATTTCGCAAAATCCATGTACACAGTAAATACTGATGTAAATCACACTTGTTATTTACCAAGTTTAGCTTAGTTTGTCACCAGGCCACACGAGTGGCGACATCCAGCGAGAATCGAAACCATTAAAGTAGTAAGGGTCAGCATTACAAGCATTTAACCATCACCCCACTAGGAATTACTGTTATGTTCGTGAATTTCACAAAATTCCCAACGATTTCAAAAATCCGTTTGATTTTAATTTACCTAAGGATCAAAATTCTTCATATTTTTTAGTTTCTTACCATGATACAGCAAAAAAATGTTACCCCTCATTTTTGACGGGTTTTATACAAGTATATATATATATATATATATATATATATATATATATATATATATATATATATATATATATATATATGGTAGACTATAAGTATGTTTGTGAGCACACATGATCCAAATAGATGGTTTTGATTGGCCTGGCTGACGGTCCGGAGGCAAGAAGCCCTTTATTGAGAGAAAGAGCAAAGAAAAGATGGGCGTAGCTGATACTCCTGGGGAAGTTGGGCAAAAAGCATAAGGGCTGGATCGGCATTTTTTTCGCCTAGATCTGTCAGATTCTTTCCCAATTTATCCAATAAAAGCTACGATAGCCATTGGTATAAATGGATTTTGCTCAACATTCAATTCAATTTACACCGCTCTATTGTGAACTTTTCCATTTTTAATGTAATAGTTGGAATTTATTGTCAACAGTGTTTTTTTTAATTCATTAAGTTTTTGACTTCGATCAACAACATTTTTGAAAGAACTAGATAACATTTTTAAGCATTCAGGGTTTAAAAAAATTAAATTGTAACTATAATTCTGAAGGATGTGCGATTCCTGTGTAAAGATTCGATCGCACAATCTGTCGATTACTACACTCAAACAATATATATATATATATATATATATATATATATATATATATATAAACAAATATGGAAACACTTGCTGTATAATTTCATACGATGTGATTCATTTGTAGGTTGTTGTAATTCAGTCAATGGTCATATTTCGCATCTCATATATTTACTTCGACATGACTACTTCAAGGGTCCTTATCCCTTATCAGGTGATCTACCATACGCCTTCGATATTTAGTCTGTGTATGTCTATGTATATATGTATGCAAGTTTATTAATGTAAACTCAGGGCCTGGCACTTAAGTGTTGTGGATTGACGTAGATATTCCGATTGTAATGTTCGAATGGGATGTCATATAGGTGCTAGGATATCACTGGGCATCCATATCCGATACAAAAATCAAACAAGAAAACCGCAATCACACAGGTGCAGTCAGCGAATGCCAAGTGTTTGTGATTTTATGCGTTTATTCGCGAAAAGGTGTGTCACCTTTGAGAAAAGAAAAAAAGAAAATATGTGTGAGAGAAAAAGACGAATAAAAAAGGAAATAAGAAAGAAATGAGGAAAGAAAGAAACAAACGAAGAAAAGAGAACAGAAAGTGTACACCTCTGCCAACGCCATTGTCAGGAATAATTATTTGACGATGGATTCACTCCCTTCTTCCACAGTCTATTGTTCACCCTTTCACTGGAAATAATTGAAATTCATTGGGAACTTTTAGAGATATCGACTGGATAGACATGGACTTTGAGTGCTATTGTGTGGTTTTGACACATGAGGTAAATGGTCAACTGTCGTCGGAGGCGACCCGAGGGTTAACCCTTCGATCAGATCGGGTCAGGCATCACTCCTATCCCTGATTCAAACTTCCACTCTAATCATGCAGAGTGTATTCAATGTGCATGAATAAAGTTGTCCTAATGGATATACCACACCGTTCACTCTTACTGGGGATCGAACCAGGAACCTTCTGTATGTGAGGCAAACGTACAAACCATTACACCATCTGAGTAGCTGTAAAACTTCGACTTTTGAAAGGATATTGTGTATGGGTCCGCCCAAAATTTAAATCATTTCTCTCGTAGCCTATTGTTCACCTTAAGAGAACTTCTGGATGTAACGTGTGAACAGTCGTGAGCGTAAGCCTGGATATATGAAAACAAAATTAGAAAAATATCTCTCAATCAAAAGATTTTTTGCGTACTTTAGGAGATATTAAACCATATTAATAAGACCAAAAACCAGTTATATAAATTATTTATAATTGGATGGATCTTGGTAGAGTCGTCTATCTCACTCTGGCAAAAATCATCTTTGTCAAAACAGTTTTCGTAAATATATAATCTATCTTAGGTATAACCGAAGATTTGTCTAAGCGTAATTAGGTAGAAATCGATTTGGTATTAGAAGAGCGCTCGTGTTGAATACGTTTTCTAATGACCTTCCTAATTATTTCTTTGTGATGGGAGGATGAATTCAAGCCCCTAATTCGTCAACAATGTCTGTAATTTGTCAAAAAAGATTTTTATTGAGTGGAGGATACAGGCCTTGAATTTACCGACTTCTGATAGGAATATTCATTCAAAATTGAATATACCCCTAAATGTTTATTGAGTTTTTTAAGCTCAAAAAAGATTAAGATATATTTAAGTAATTCATAAATCTTTTTGTTGAACTGAGTGTAAAAAAATCAAACTTTTGTTTTCTTGTAAAAAAAAAAGTAAAGAAAAGAAAAAAACATGGGTAAATATATAAATTGAATAATTGGAATGATAATTTTTCCCCCAGTTGCCGAAAGATATGTATACGGCCGGTGGGCATCCTCACCTCGTCCCAGCGACAACAGATCCCAGTTACATTATTAAGAAATGGATATATTCAGACAGAATATTTATGAATGCGCTTCATATTCGGTCGGAACATAAATCCATTTCCCAATAACATGGTTGTCCTTGTTAGAAACAACAGTGCAGACATGGACAATGAATAAACAAAATGAAGAAGAGAGGGGATAAAGCGTTTTTTTTTTTTACCTTTACTTTTCCGTCGGGCTGTTTAGCGGAACTTCGTTGAAGCAGCTACCTTATCGGGTTTTCATTCTATTTATACTGTTTAGGCCAAGTGATTCATTCTCTGTATAACGACCCCAGGGGTCATTTTAAATAGAGCTTCATATAATATAACGCATTCATATATATATATATATATATATATATATATATATATATATATATATATATATATAGAGAGAGAGAGAGAGAGAGAGAGAGAGAGAGAGAGAGAGAGACCTTGAATCAAAACTGTCAGCATCACTTTAGCCAACATCAACTAAGGTTTCTTCGGTTTCCAAGAGGCTCTATTAAAAAAATATAGCGAGCAAATTAAAAACAATGGCAAGAATAAAATTCGTAGTTTAAAATCATGGGTAATAGCTTTTGATGGGGACTATCGAAAAACACTCATGAAATTTATCAAAAGACAAGAATCAAATAATTTCACTTGAAAACTGATTCAGTTTTCTTGCCGTTAGTTTTAATTTGGTCGTTGTATTTTGAATTTGCTTGCCGTCAGTTTTAATTTTATCGAAGTAGTTTCTGATTTGCTTGTTGTAGTTTTTGATTGGTTTACCATATTTTTGCTTGCTGTCATTTTTTAAACTTGCTCGGGAAAAGGTTTAGTGTTATCCCGATTGAATATCATGTTCATTCTCTCAACATATTCTGGGCGCCTTTCGTCGATTGCAGTCGTCAATTAGTCTTATTGAAAGCAATAGTTGTTCGAATCATTTAGTTCTCTGAAAGGAACTTCAAGTAAAAAAAATTTCTTCAAATCCCAATATATACGCAACAGCATCTTGTTTGAGTAAAAGCTAGCCTTAGCTCAGTTATTGCAAGTCCATTCCACTTGTGTCCCATGTTGCTGTAAAGTATCCACTTTTCATTGCTTGTCACAATTTGTTCGAAAAAAAAACTGAACCCTTAAGTCCTCCAGCTAAAATGGCCTACTTTAAAATCCAGAAGTGACAGGCTGGATATGATCGAAACTTCCAGAATCCTAAAACAAAAGTCACGATCAACATTGACTGCAAGTGAGCAAAATATGAAACAGATGCTTCAACTAAATGTTATCACGCACACTAATGGGCATGGCTATAAAATGGAAGTTCACCGTGACATCTTAGTCATGGGCGTCGCGGAGCCAATACTTTCTTATCTTTTCGAGTTCAACAAGCCATCTATTTTTTGTCAGACACAGCTTCGCATATGATCTCTGGGAATCAACGTTGTGAAAGGTGTTATCAGCGGTTGTTGACATTCTTGCAACATGACCTGCCCGTTGCCATTTGAGTTTCAAAGTGAATTCTATGGTATCTGTTTCACTCTAATATATAGCGCTGTCTTCTGATGTTGAGCATAATTCTTTCCTATACACGTTGCATTGTTCTCAGCTTAAGGGTCAAATATTTCGGTTAGGTTCCATATTTCAGCTCCATTGATGACTTGGAGTAGCACTTCACTTTTTTTTAGATCAAAAAGCATATGATGAAAATTTTGACGATAAACAAATCTGTCAGCTGATATGACAGCTACCACAATACAATCAAAACTAATCTTTCTGAATAGAGTTACCCAAAATTGAACACTCCTAATGCGATCTAAGAACAAAAAACAAACTAACATTTTTGGCCAAAGCAATAACGCAAGCTTGGTTATTTAGCATGTAAGTCCAAAGCCTCACTGGATATGAGACACGTTAACTATCTAATGTGGGTTTTGTAAAAATTACCTTAGATGTGTTAAGCTGCAGATATCAAGATATTCCATGACACTTCCTTCTAGGTACAATGGAGGAGTTTTTCTGCGCTCAAGTCGTATAGCTATGCTTGTAGCCACAACTCCATATTTAGAATAGCACATTTCTCAAAAGACACATTTCGCCTGAAGAGATAGATCAATTAAAAAACAAAATTACTAAACAAGGTGAAGCAAAGTTAAATCCCACTGGCCACTTGCTATGAACATTTATTTTCCTGCCATCGGCATATTGGCCTAATGTTAGAATTGTGACACCGGAAGTAGCAGTTGACATTTCTGTACTGACGCCATCTGGTACGGAAGTTCAAATTTTCTTCATTAGTCGTTCGTTACTTCTGAGGCGTAACTAAGCTGGTACTGATTTCATTTAATCTTTTTTTTTTCATTTAATTTTGAACATTCTTTCATGCTATTATCTCCCTCTTCTTTCACTAATTTCTTTATTATCCCTATGACATTCTCCTCTTCCTTTTCCAACTCATTCTTCTCTTCTTCTTTTCTTCTTAAGACCTTTACACACTGCACTAATATGTCTCCTTTTAGATACCATGGAGTCATGTGACTATGACGCGAACCTTTCTGTAAATTGTAGCCAATACAAATATTATCTAATTTCCTTCTAAAAAATACTTCCGGTGCATTTTTTCTCAAAGTGAGGACAAAAATTGTACGAGAATAATATTGTTAAACTTCAGTCCAATTTAGAGTTTATTCTGTTTTCCCTATGTAACTAGAACAATCCTCACCGAATTTAGACAAGTAAATTCTTTAAATCAATATGATATCAAATATAAGCTTAGCCTATGGAGACAATATATATATATATATATATATATATATATATATATATATATATATATATATATATATATACATATATATATATATATATATATATACATATATATATATATATATATATATATATATATATATATATATATATATATGTGTGTGTGTGTGTGTGTATATACATATATAGCAGCAGCAGCAATCGTTATAAGTCCACTGCTGGTCAAAGGCTTTTCCGATTACCTTAATTTCATAGTTAAGGCCGCTCGCGCAAGTTGTGATTGCTTTAATTAAAAGATTGATATGAGTAATTCTGTAAAATTATTTATAATCATATTTTAAAAAATGACCAGATTTTTGGCTATCGTAGATAATAAGGATAATCAGCTAGATCTATCAGGAAATTGGTAATTTGGCTGCAACTCTGGTGTGATTTTTTGCAGTGAACGCTAGTTGAATTCTGATTGGTTTATTATTGTAGACCTCCTCATCTGATTACAGCTGTGACCAGTTGATTCGAACAATTCGAAATTATTTGTCGGTGTTCAATCGTCAGATTATTCTCTTTGCTAGTGTAAGCAGTAAGGTTTTGTAAGATTTGATAAGGAGTTTAATGATAGCAAGAGTGCTTAGATTCCGTGCGGAGCTCCAGAGATCCTCCATTGGCAGAGAATTTCGTCATTTCTCCTGACGGTTGCGATTTCTTATTTCGTATTGTAGAAAATGACAACTCCTGTCATAAAGAGCCTCTCAACGGCTCAAATTAACATTTCCTTATCGCTATTTAAAATTAGGACCTTGGGATTGTTGATTTGATATTCCTCTCAGAATTTCCTAATCACTTATGGATGACAGTAAAACTGAAAGCTGAAAATTACAGAATCTACATGTTTCAAGTTTGTTTTTTTTACTCTATTTACGGTGTTTTTCAGTGAAAAACGCCAGTAACATCGTAAGTAGAATTTTTCGATGGATTTTCTATTATAAGACTCAAATTTTGAAGCTACGGATGTTCAGTTATTGACGACGAGTCTATTCGTTTATTGATTGATTTTTGCTTTCTCTTTCTTGCACGTGTTTTGAGAATGTTAGAGAGTGTGATCTTTTTAATGACAGCCAAACAAAAACTTCAACCCACGAGAAAAAGGGTGGGAACGTTCGATCTAATTTGGTTTGTTGGCAGAGATTATCGGCTGCGATTTCCCCTCACATTTGCAACGCTCTCTGACCGACCGGAAGTCATATTAATGACACTACTGTGCACCGGATCGTAATCTTTAAGGTATCATTGGATTTTCCATTATGAATCATGTGTTGTATATTTAGTTCTATATGACGTCATGCAGTGGGTGGATAAACGAGCATTTGTTTGCTACCGAAAGGAAAGGACTAAAGACGTTCGAATTACCTCACACATATGCAGATATACAGATGTGTACACATTCGGCTTGACCTCATTGGCCAGACTGAACTAATCCGAGTAAATTTTCAAAAATTATACTTTGTAAGGTTAAGCTGAATTGGTCCCTCCTTTGTGCCCGCTCGTTTCTTGGGGAAATCCTGTCATTTTAGCGATCCATCAGAAGGCAATGGGAGTAGCTTATTCATTGACCACACCTTTTTCCAAATTTCCGATTGATCCATCCAACCAACACACACGCACGGCAGATTACCAAATTGGTTGCCTGACAGTTTCTGTTGAATGACTAACCAGACCTGTTTATTTTATAGTTAATGAGTAAATATTGTTCATAATTGAAGATACCAAAAGAGGCATAAGGCAATGATAAATAAATAAACTCACATATTCACACGAGAGAAAACTCGAACATTGAAATCTGCATGTGCCATTTTAATTGAAATATAAAGCCATGCCGATGTTTCAGATATTTTGATGCGCATTAAGAGAATATGAAGACAAGTTTGATTAGAGGATTGTTTTCTTTCCATTTTTCAGTTAACCTTTCTTGTTTACATACAAGGGAATTCGTGTTTGGATTCAATCAGGGTAAATCTTCTCTAAACATTTGGGATCGAGCGCTTTCAACCATACTTCCGGTTATTATCAAAAACTAAATATATTATCCCCGTTATAAGTAAAAGAGAAAGATTAATTTAAAAACGAATAACATTTATTGTCTGTTCCTTGTCCACCATCTTTAATCGAGTGTGTTTTAATAAAGGACTATTTACATAAACATGGAGACATATATGATGTCAGTCGGTTTATACTTGTGTGTGTGTGTGTTAATAAAATGTCAAAGTTATAAAAATGCTTGAGTTAACGCCCCCAAAAAGGACTGGTATAAGACGGGGGAGTAATGCTAAAAGAAAAAACTGGGGCGTCATGATGAGTAGAATAGGGGCATCATGTTGAAAAAGTAGAGCCGTAATATTAAAAAGAGGGGACAAAAGTTTAAAAACAGGGGCGTAATATTAAAAAGAGGGGACTAAAGTTTAAAAAAAGGGGCGCAATATTAAAAAATGGAGCGTAATGTTAATAAAGGGGGCGTACTATTGATATCAAGGGGAAGGGGCTAATGGTAATGTACGGATAAATATATATATATCATTTAGAAATGGATATATGATCCAACAGAATGATTATAAATTCTGTTATATCATGCTGAAACTCTATTTGGTATGATCTCCTGTTATTACACGGTGAATGTATCTTTTAGCCAAGACAATTTTGATAGAATAAATGAAAAAAAAATATGGCTGCTGCAGGAATCGAACCTGCAAATGATAGAGCAGCCGCTTCAATGCACTGTTGCTCTTGCCATTGAGCATTTTAGATTATCGGCGGTTGCTTAGCTAAATGGCAAATACAGTGCAACATTGGAGCTGCTACCCTATCGGCAGAGGTTCGATTCCTCCAGCAGCCTCATTTTTTTATCATTCATTCTATTTGGGTTGTCTCGGCTAAATAATACATTCACAGTGTCATAACTGGAGATCATTTCATATAGAATTTTAATATGATATAACACAAATTATAATTATATATATATATATATATATATATATATATATATATATATATATATATATATATATATATATGTTAGACAAAGTAATACAAATACCTGCTGATTTCTCTTGTTGTATTCCCCAGTTCAGCGACAGAGACCGTCGAAAGCTGAAGCGCTTGTCGACAAAGAATCACAGACTCAATGGTGACTGCAGAGCATATTCAGCGTCTCACAAATTCTGTTCCTTTTCGTCGAGAGCTTCATGGTGTTGTAGAAAGCTTGCAATAGCCAAACCTTTGCTTTCTCATGGAACGTCGTAAAAAGTGGTGTGATGACCATAAGAAATGGACAATAGACCAAGGGGCTAATAGAAGAATACGATATCCTCGGACGAATCTTGTACATATATATAAATACATATGTGTGTGTGCGTGCGTGCGTAGATGTGTGCGTGTGTGTATGTGTTGATGTGTAGACCAGGGATAGTTGACACAGGGGTAGGTTGAATCGCTTGCTTTAATTTTTGTTTCCACCACTTGCTGGCGCCACTCTTAAACTCATTTCGAGCAGAAAAATTACGCCCTTCTTGCTACTTAGTTTGAGTCATATGTGTTGTAAGCATGAAAAGTTTAGCCTGAGAACCTTTTCTTTTTCACCCTGGTAAGTAACTTTTTCACTTTGATAAACGAGTGCCCAGTTCATTCAGTGATTTGACGTTGATGATAGCGTTATCTATGTTTACGAAAAATGGCATCAAACAGTAAATTTCAAGCAGTCTCTGAACTTTTTTGAATAAAATGTAAATAAAACATGCATTTGGAACTGGTTGCAACATTCTAAAGCAGGGTTACTTGATTCTGCGTCATTGTATGCAATTGAAACAAAGGGAAAACAAAAAAGCCTTCAAAGTAACAAAACAAAGTCATTGGCGTCGTAATTCTTTACTTATTGTTCTTTTTTTCCATCTTCCACCTTATTATAATGCATCATTCAGGTCCAACCACATTTGATTTCACTTGTTCCATCAAGTGGTTATTATAATACCAAAATCTTACTTTTCACTCATATACATTCTTTTGTCTGGTTTTAAAAATCATATTTCTTAATCATAACTCAATATCAATCAAATCTGTAGCTACTAGCAAGAGAACTAACATGTCCAATCACATTACACCAACTATCCTCGCTGATGAGGTAGAATGACACAGTTTTGAAAAACTTTAAAAAAATGTTTAAATGATGATGTGATAAACATGAAAATCTTTTCAATTCAAACAATCCACCCAAACGGAGTTCCATTTCTATTATAACTTATGATCATATCTGCGTTTTAATGAATTAAATATACAGAAAGTAACAGCCATCCAAGTGAAAAATGTATGAACAAATCCTGCCCATATATATATATCGCTTGATATTTACGCACAGATACACACCCCGAAATATGTCCAAATTTGTATGTATTTCTCTCTCTTTTCACTGTAGATCTCTCCCAACCCTTCCCTACCTCATCTCTCTATCACAGTCTGTCTCCTCTCCCTTCATCTCACTTTCACTTATATTTCAAAACCACACTTACGAATGCTAATACCGTCGTTTAACTATGTCACAAGGTGAGCATGAAATTGGGCCTATTTCTCGATAAATCTACAATGTAAATGTATTAAGTCAAGTCTGGCACAAGATCATGCTTATGGAGTAAGGTAAAACTTAGAGTGTCCAGTCTCTAGAGCAGCAACTCCCAATGGAGTATGGAGGCCGGTGACAAGATCTCAGTTTTTGTTGCGTTCATCAACTAAGTGATGTTTGTAATTCACAAATCTGATCGAGACCA
>OY735219.1:42840713-42860713 GCA_963457665.1 Thysanoteuthis rhombus | reverse complement strand
TGGTCATTATTATGCAATCTTTTGCTGGATCGAGTGGGAAAATGACAATGTGCCAAATATGTTGAGCAAAAAAGTTTTGATTTTTTGACAATTCTTAGATATCAAACTGGGGGAATAAAAGTCGTATGTACAACAGACATATCGAAAATGAACGCACAACGATCAAAAGTAGACCACTAAATCTACCTATAGGTCTTGTGTGTGTGTGTGTGTGTGTGTGTGTGTGTGTGTGTGTACTGAATGCATCATTTGGCCTTGACAACATAAATAGAATAGATAATTTATTCACCGTGCAATAACGGGAGATCATTTCTAATAGAATTTCAACATATGATAACGCAATTGATAATCATTCTGTCGGATCATACAAGCATTTCTTAATAACATGACCGTTGCATTGAAAGAAACAAGTAGAGCAGATTTAAATCGTGAATAAGCAAAATGGGTATTTGGAGTTAAAACAGTTATATGGGCCTTTTCATTACTGGCGGGCTGTTAAGCTCAGTGGTAAAAACATATATATATATATATATATATATATATATATATATATATATATATATATATATATATATAAAAGCCCTGTTTCAAAAGAATTAAATGACGTGTATAAAACATAGACAATACGTTTTGATGATACCCAATATAAAATAGCAAACAACATGAAATGATATAAGATATATATTAAAATCATGGCTGAACGTGAGGTGGAGCTTAATAAACTCTGCTGGAGTGCCATGTTAATATAAAGGTTACATGATAAACAATCGATGATACCAACGAGAGAAAATTCGCTCACCCTACTATAATAACAATGTATACATAAATCATGAAAAAACACAGAAAAAATTTACATAAATTTTATTAACAGATATAAGAAAATAAGAGACTGAAGTGACACAAAAAACTTTTGAGAAAGTTTTTTTTTATGTGTTTAGTGTTTGAAGCTTACGAGATTATATATATATATATATATATATATATATATATATATATATATATATATATATTCTGCAATCAAACCAAATCAAATCGAAAGTTCCCACCCTTTTTCTCATGGGTTGAAATTTGAAAGTTTCGCTTTCATTAAACAAACCACACCTTCAAACACTCTTACATATGTGCATGGGAAAGAAACATGTTATTAATAAACCGTCAAAATGAAAGCCCAAAAGGTCAAAAAAGCTTTTTTTTCTTCACAATCTAAATAAATCTTTTTTTTTTTTTAGAAAGGGTTTAGTGAAGCAGGGTTGCCAATTTTGAAACGACATGGCTAGCATATAAACCCCTGCAAAAAGTAGAAAAGGATAGAACCCTTCGTCACATTCAGGGGCTATGATTGTTCAATCTCAATCTCAATCTCTCTCTCTCTCTCTCTCTCTCTCTCTTTACATATACACACACACACATGTATATATATATATATATATATATATATATATATATAGAGAGAGAGAGAGAGAGAGAGAGAGAGAGAGAGAGGGGTGGGAGGAGTCTCTGGAAGCATTGAAAAATGTGTATCCACACCCTGACGGTAACGTGTGCAGCTATGCAGATATCTGCACAGTTCATAGTCTGAAACAAACGTGAGCTGGCCCGGCGCATGCGCACCCCCGCACCATCATCTGTCCGCGTTCACCCTGCTTCTTACACGGCAAGGGAAAAGTGTGCAATCGATTGTACGCAAGGACCTCGTGGGCTGCCAGTTGTTCTCTTCTCTTTTATTGTAACAGGGGCGCGGCAAAAGGAAAATTGCCATCTTCGGAATGGTTACCCGCATTGTTGTTATTCTACTTCGTCATTGTGATTATAAGTGCGTCATTTATGGATCTGATGACCTTTGCCGAGACGCGGCACTAATAGGAAAAGTCACCGCACGTGGAAACTCTTTCTTGCGCCTTCTCACGACACAGGCACACTAAATAACACATATGTACATGAATCAAAATTTGTGTGATTAAATAGCTTTATTTATTGCCCGCCGTATTGCTTCACATTCGTTTAATGCATTTTCATCTTAGTGTGATTTGGTGCGTGTTTTTCTGACACTATATTTATTTCTCATACACCAGCCTTAATATGTCTGGCAAGGTTATCTGCTAATGCTTGCGTTAAATTGACTTTCAAGTCCTTTATTACTTTCTAGTTTTGTCTACCTTTTGCACGGAAATTAAAACCAAGCCAAAAGGCGTAGATGAATATTACAAAGACAGGTCTGGTAAGCCACTCAGGAGAAACTGTCATGTGACCAATGTCTTTTGGCAGAATGCCGTGATGGGGGATCAATTAAAAAATTGGAAAAGTTGTGATTTGTAAATAGTCCTTCGCCTTTTTGTAGGGACGCACTCACTGAGATTTTTCACGTTGACACGCGTATAGAAATAAATATTTATAACAATACTTACCACAATAACTTGCAATACAATATATATATACATGTGTGTGTGTGTGTATAATTTTGTGACTGACCAGTTTCATGCAATCATTATGACCCTCTTTCTTTTTTCCTCTCTTTTTCTCGTCTTTATCTACCACGGGGTTTTGGCTTTCATGTGTGTGTGTATGTGTGTGTGATAATTGTAGAGACAATTTACTTGGAAACATATTTTGACCAGCACTGGAATTAACTGTAGCAAATCGATCAGCTGACCACCTAAATGAATAAAGGGAATGAACGCCATGCGGGACTCGAACTTGCGTTTACTGGGAAGCAGTGTTAACGCCACTCCGCCGACTGAGCTAGCTGCGCTTACGATAAGCATGAGTTAGAAATAGCTCACTTAAATTACCCATCTCTTTACTCAGCCATTGTAGGCATAAACATTTACATGTATACGTGTGTGTATGTTCCCTCATCATGTTCCTTTTCATGATTCATTTACATGGTCGGCTGTTCGATTTGCTACTCGGTTAATTCTGGCGCCAGGCAAAATATGTTTCCAAATGAATTAAGCACAAGACAGACACACTCTTATCCATTGATTTCCGGAAAATTAGGAATAGACAGAAAAAATCCAAAGAGAGGATGGAAAATCTTTTAAAAAAACAAACAACCATGTGTGTGGAAACCTTAATTCAGGGTACAATCTGTGCCGCGAAGAAAAACCCATAGATTTTTAAAATTAAAGACAAAAATGAATTATTCAATCCGAAGTCTGAGATCAGTGTCAAATGTCGAATAATACAATTCAAAAGGGACAAATTTTTACAAAACCAAATCACCCCCCCCCCAAAAAAATAGAGGGGAAAAAAGCACTTAAAAAAAAAACGAAATAAAAGATAAAAACACACTTTAAAAAAAGTAAACACAGCGAACTAAAAATGAAAATGACGTAGACTAATAATACCTTTTAATTTGACAATCAAATAAAACAATGTATTCACAAAGAGGTAAAAACAAAAAAAGCTACTTCCACCAAGATATCCAAGCATAACAACACAGATTACATCATAGACAGAACTGTTCTGACTTACCATTATGACCTATAAGGAATCTTCATTCTTGATTTCCATTTTTGCTTCTGAAGCAAAGCATCTGATGCTAAATATGTTTTCTACGGAAACCCTTTAACCACCGGAAGGTACACATGGGAAACCCTCCTGAAACATGTATATCATATTAATTAATTCATTTATCAATCGATTAATTGAAAAATAAAGTCTCCAAATACTTTTACCCCTGAGTCTATCTCATTCGCTACTATTAACACACACACACACACACATACACACACACACACACACACATATATATATATATATATATATATATATATATATATATATATATATATATATGTATGTATGTATGTATGTAAACCTATCCATGGGACGGATTCAGTTATCATTTTATACTTTGTAAGACAATCATTATAAGCATAAAACGTATCGCATTAAATTACCAGCCACATCATCTATTGTTAAACAAATCCCAATTGTGATTTAAGCACAAATTCAAATTGTTAAGTGACAGATAGATTTATAGATGGTTCGTGTTTATTTACGGATATTTACAATCGCAAATGAAACAACTTCGTTTCGAATTGAAGACATAATCCTCTTTCAAACAAATGAAATATTTTCTTACAAGTAATTTGTACGGTGCCAACTTTCTAGTCATCTCTTTGACTTGATAACTTAAAAATAATATTACAAGGTGGAGGGGGAACCAAAATACCAGACCGGTTGCTGCTCACATTTGGGTCCCATCCTCAACGCTGTGGGGTGAGGTCATCAGGGTGCTGTGGGTCTCAGACGTGGTTGCTCCAGCTGGCTGCCAGATGACGACATGGAGCCAGATGTGAGATTTATGTGATAATTCAACACAATCTTGGAGAGTACAACTCCACCTAATTTCTTACATGCAGTACTTCTGTTAATCCTTCCTATCTATCTATCTATCTATCTATCTATCTATCTATCTATCTATCTATCTAACTATCTGTTAGAAACTGTCGACCAGAACTGTCCCCAAAATATCAACATATACTTCAGTTTTCAAGTTGCTCCGGCTGGCAGGCTGATAATATATGTGTAAAAATTTAGACATCTACTTCTTATCATTACAGTTTTTTTTTCATCTCGATAGGTTTTAAGGGAGGTCAGTTTCCGATGTAAACTCATGCTAAATTGATCTTTACGCTGTTTGGCTGCGTTTATACGTTTTTTTCTTTTTTTTTTCATTGGACTTATTTTGATTGAAGTAAATCATTCACTGATCAAATAAAATGATCACCCCTCCCAACACAGCATGCTACAAACTACATTGGTCACGTGACAGTTTCTATCGAGTGACTAACCTGATCTATCTATCTATCTATCTATCTATCTATCTATCTATGCGAGCGTGTGTATCAGTTGATCAAGTGGAGGAATGCTCATATAAGTAACATGATACATAATCTTTACGCTTTATCATAACACAAGAAAATGAAAACCTCCATTCGGATAAAAGATTACTAATTTACAGATGCATATGATAATAGTATTGCATAAATTTTACAGACAAATGCATCTATCGATGCATCTGAAAATGCAATCATGCATTGATTTATTATAGATTGAAAATTGCAAATCATTTGGAGTCCGTCCGCCGGTCCGGTAAGTATCCGGCGCTTTTGAACCTGTGAACGGATGATATAACTCGGCAACCAATTAGAGAGGACCTCATCACTCATGCATAATTTGACACTCTCCCGTTGCATTACTCAGTAATTACACTCTTTTTCTCTTTCTTTTTCTCTGTCTCTTTCTTTCGCTCTCTTTCTCTTGTTACCAAGACGCCATTAAGTAATCTTATGTACTGCATGATTGCTGCATTCACAATGTCCAAGAGTTTCCATTAAACAGGTTTTTTTATTTGCAAAACATAGTACCATCCAGGTCTGTCAGCACCCTAGTGTAAAAATTTGGCTCCCTGTGATTTCTATCGAAGAGAAGTTTTCAGACTGTGGACGAGATTAAACGGTTTTGAAAAGTCGATGGTACTCTGTTAAGTCTCAAGATAAGTACTTTGGAGGAAACTGAGGAGCTTTTACCCTTGGTAAGTTATCTTTTCGTCCTTATCAAATGGCTGGATTCTTTCGGGATAGACTTCTCTCTCTCACGCACATATACATATTTATATATATGTATACATATGTGGCTGAGAAATGGATATATAATTCAGCATAATAATTTTGAATGCATTATATTATCTAACAGTCTATTTGAAATGACCGTCCATTATAATACAGAGGATCAGCCACTTGGCCTGGATTGAATAGAATAAACAATTAAATAAAATGAGGGATCCATTTCTGTAGCTCATTGCTCGACGAAATGTTTCCGAATAAAATGTCTCTATAGTAATGACACACACGCACACACACGTGTATACATATGTGAAATATAGAGCATAAGTCGTATAAAACATTCCGAAAAATCTTTATTCCATCAGTGCTCAATACTCAGAGGAGCGATAATTTATTGATTAAATACACAAAATTTGTCTATAGATAAACCTACCTCAAAAATATCCTTTGGATATATATATATATATATATATATATATATATATATATATATATATATATATATATATATATATATATCGATTAAATACACAAATATTAACTATAGACTATACACATTAGTTAACGGAAGTATAAAAGTAGACTAAATGAGCAATGAAAGCAAATATTTTTGTATTACCGTTAGGGTAATCAGGTGACCAAAAGTGATGGATTTAGTCATTGTCAGTGAGAGAAATCATTAAATTGACTAGAACCAAGTAAATGGGAAAACAAAATTTGGCTTTGGATTACATCTCAAAACATTTTATTCCGTTGGTGTATTTAGATGCATTTCGACGGGTACCACCCATCTTTTTCAGATAAAAATTATTTACTGCGGTTAACAGAGAGGGAAAAAATTGCTCTTTACATGTTTGATTCACATTCTCTTTTTCAACATAAACCCAGAATAATTTCCTCTGAAAAAGATGATTGGCCCCTGTCGAAATGCATCGAAATACACCCACGGAATAATGAAATAGAAATGAAATATAGCACCTATCTCTTGAGCTTTTCTCATCACCCTTCAATTGCCGTTTTCATCTATCTATCTATCTATCCATCTATCTATCTCTCTCTCTCTCTCTTTATATATATATATATATGTATATATATATAGAGAGAGAGAGCACCTTCCGGAAAACTGACCTTAAAAATGTGTGAGTAAACGTCGAAATAGATATTATTTGAACAATCCAAGGTACAACAGAAGAAATTGGATGATCTGCAAATCTCCTTAAGTAATCAAAGTAAAGAAAGCTAAGAAAAAAAAGAAAAAAAAAAGAAGGTTAAGGATGAACAGAAAAAATACAGATGTAATGTTTAAAGATGAAATCCCGAAAATACCTTATGGACAGACAGTGAAGCCTTGGCAGAAGTTACAGAATACATTTCCGTAGGTCAGGCATTAAAGCTAGAGAAAGGCCACGGACATTAAATAAGACAGTGCTTGCAATTGGCTGGGAAGAGTCTAGTGTAAAGTATACAATCAATGTATAATACCAGCAATGACATACAGGTATGAAACCTGAAAATATACAAAACCATTCGAAAACCAGCCCAGAACGTCGCCGGTGGCAATGGGAAGAGCAACGAAGAATAGGAATCACTATTAGCGAGAGAAAAAAAATCAATATGAAGGGTAGGCCCAGTGCAGGATATCGTGAAAAAGCGCTTCTTGAAAATGCTGATGGAATTTCGGCAAAGTGCATCAAGCCTTATCTTCATAATTATTGAATATTTTGAGACTTTTTATCAAATCTTTCTCTACCACATAGTCAAATTACTGCCACCATATACATATATATCATTGAATTATGTCGTTGATACACCCGCACGCATATATATATATATATATATATATATATATATATATATATATCAACATACTTCAATAATTAATAATTAGGCTGATGTAAAATATAATGGCATAAGCAGAGGAAGAATGATATGTAAAAGCATTCATTGAATTTACTTACATATAATTAAACACGCACGTGCACTAACAAGTACACCCATAATTACGTAAATATGTTCCTATATTTATCTACTCATACGCATATATAAATATACATACACATACATTTACGCATAATAATCATTATACATCACATGTTTTTCCTTTTTATGTATTTTTCAGACGTATAGCAGAAAAATATACACGTGTGTACACATTTCCTGTGTCTTACTCTCTCTCTCTCACACACACACACACACACACATATATATATATATATATATATATATATATATATATATATATATATATATATATATATATATATATTGTGTAAATATCTATATCAGCAAATGTATACGTACATGCATAGTATTTTCCAAAAATCCTCGTTCACGCAGCCAAGTCATTGATTATATATATATATATATATATATATATATATATATATATATATATATATATATATAATGCCACTTTCATCAGGCTTTTATCGTCCATCTTTGGACATAGACCTTCTCCTGGATTTGCCACCTCTCTCTATTGTGTGTATCGCATCGGAAAGAAGAGGTACCTATGTGGCCTCTTGGCTTGGGTTAGGATGAGAAGTACGTTTCTGCGCACTGAAAGAAAGGAAAATGCATATCTGCAGTTTTTTATGACGTTATGAGAAAGTAAAAAAACACTTTCTTGATCCCCTAAATTTTTTTTCTCCCAACTGACAAATCAGAAGGTTTAAAAGTTTATAGATTAAGAGCTCATTGAATTAAAAATCTCCCTGTTTATTCCCGTAGAATTTTGAATTTGGTCCGCCGATTGCAATTAACGATGTTATAATAACTGGATCATTCCCATTGCGTTCGTTCTATTAGCACATAAATGATAGAATAAAAACTTACAAATTATGGTGGGAAATAGTCTTGACCCAAAATTGACTTTGGAGGTCAGTGACACCGATCTCATTAACCCTGAGGAGTCTACAAAACATATACACGCAAGACATACAGCTATTATTCGTTAGGTTCAAAGTATTAATATATATATATATATATATATATATATATATATATATATATATATATATATATATATATATATATATATATGTGTGTGTGTGTGGTACAAATCAGGCTAGCAGTATAACATAATATAATAATATATCAATAATATAAAGCCACTTCTGAAATGTAATGGATTTATTATATAGAGTGTTCGATACATACAACATTTTACCCATGAAGTTAAGTTGTTTTAGAGTAAAGCTCGAAATAAATAGTAGAATGTGGATTCGCTACACAAACTGGCTTTTCTGTTTCTGCCTTCTTCGGGCCTCAAGAGGGCAGAAACATGAGCTAGTTTGTGTAGCGAATCCACATTCTATTATATATATATGTATATATATATATATATATATATATATATATATATATATATATATATATACATATATATATATATATATATATATATATATATATATATATATATATAATGAAGTAAAGATTTGCTACACAAATACGTTTATGTTTCTGCCCACTTTGGGCTTTTTTCGGACGAGTGATCATTTGCCCGAAGAAGCCCAAACAGGACAGAAACATGGACGTGTTTGTGTGAAGAATCTTTCATCAAATTTTAAACTGTACCCTAAATCAACTTAATGCTTAATGCTTAATATATCGAGCACTTTATGAAATAAACCCATCACACATAGGATATTGTATTATATATTATATTGTATTCCTGATCAGTACATATATACATATATGTGTGTATAAAGAAAAAGGGAGAGATATTTGTATAGTTATGATATGTAGTGGAGCATTTACTCTGCAGAGGTCATAGAGTGCTGAACACGTGAAAGCAATCGGCCGTTGCTGTTCATATTTTTATTTTGTTTTATGATGATGTATAAATTACATTTCCCAATTGCCGCAAAGCGGAACAGTCGTAAAATCGTATTCCGAATAAAATAGTTATAAACGCACACCCTCACACGTTAATCTTTTTACTTACAAAAGAACTTAAATGTCATTGTTGTGGAGACATCGGTAACGAGTTTATTCTTTGGTATCCTCAGAAGGCCAAATCCCAAACATAGAATATCCAGGCAGGGAAGCCACTCACTAAAGAGGAGTAGCTGTATACAATTTTTGAAAATAGTATGACTTGCGGCTTTCAGTGAGATTCTCGTTAAACCTCATGTTTTAGATATGTCCAAACATCTCTACTAGATACTTTTTGGTCGATCTGTTGGTTCAACTTACGTTAAACAATGGAAATGGGATGGAGGGGAGAGATATGATGTTATTAAAGGCATGACATCAATTCAATAATGTTATGATGTAATTATAGAATGTACGAGTTCGCCATTTTGATATTTGAAAAAAAAGCCAATTACGATTATTATTGAGAATAATACTTCTGGAATATTTCAATATTGCAATATTTTACAAGTATGAGAATCAACTGACTCAAAGGAAGACTTCTTGCTTTTCTTCCCCTTCCCACTCCTGCTACTAACACCATGGATGGTGGGTGCATCGTTGAACTTAAGGTTCTTGTTTTTGCATCCAACAGTGAATTATTTCTGGTGTGTTAAGATAAAATCAATTGATTTCCGACAACTGACAATGAACTTCCTCGTACAGGCGTTGAACAAACGTAGACATCAAAGATGGTGATGGCTTCTTTTTTTATAAGTGCATTTGCTTGTTAGTGTGTTCCTGCGCTCCTGGCCATACCGTTTGGAAATTGGCATCAGTGCTCCACTAGACCAGTTTTAAAAAAGAATTTTTTGATCTTTGGGAAAAAAAAATCTTTCTGACCTTTCTGAGGTCTTATTCGGACAGGTTTATTTATAACACCTAGATTATAGATGTTTTTAGATTTTTCGAAATCTCTTTTAGACGTTTTCGAATGGAGCACGTCTGTGATGTCTTAAATTGAATCTATTCTGACCAAATTTATTCTTCGATGGAATCTTTTTTAGATGTTTTCAAATTCTGACGCTATGGTTGTGCAATTCTTGACTGTGATGGCGAGTACTATTTCGGAATAAATCAAGTTTTGTACTGAGGGTTGCTCCTATAAGTACATTATCTACTTTTTAATCATTTGCTATGCCTGTGTGTCGGTTCGTGCAAAGTCATTTCATTCTCTTGATCATTCTCGTTGAACGAGAGCTGCCGGTCAGACGGGGCAATAATATTAGTAAGTAGACGAAGTGCTCAATAACAACGACGACAAAACGCCGGCGGGAGTCTGATCTACTGCACTTTAGATTGAATCACTTCTAATAAAGAAGCAAACGTTACCAGGCGACACATCTCACCCTCACGTTCTTGACTCCCCCGCCACCCTCAAGAGCACTCCGTCCATTGACTTGGCGTCAACCTGTCTAACGTCATCCCCTTCATCATCATCATAATCATCATCATCAGCAGCAGCTTTTTAGAGTCTGTCGTTGGACATAGACCTTCCCTATGATTTACCAGATTTCTCTATCCGGGCGTTGCAGGGGTAATATTTTTTTTGAACTTGTCTAATTTGTCATGCCATCTTATATTTTGCCGGCCACTGTTTCGCATATGATTCTTTGGGATCTAGGTTGAGAGTGGTGATGTCCGACGATTGTCTGCCATTCTTGCAACATGACCAGTTCATTGTCATTCACGTTTCCTAATGGATTTTATATCTCTCACTTGCTTTTTCTCTAGTGTGTTATGCTGTCATGTGATTTCTCCATGTGATGTTGAGCATGATTCTTTCCTGTTCAGGTTGCACAGTTCTCAGATTGAGGGCCAATCTTAAGGTTCTGTTCCATGTTATAACTCCATAGATAACTATCGGAAGGATCGATTGGTTGTATACCCTTCTATTTAGTACTAATAATATTTTCTTTTTCTTGAAAGCTGAGCTTGCTCTACCGAAAGCTTGCCAACCTAGAGTGATTCTTTGCTTGATTTCTTCATATATCGAGGATATGAAGATTCTTTGTCCTAAGTAGGTGTGGTAGTCTGCTTCCTTCGGCTTTGCGTTTTCGATTTTTATCGTTGGCTCTTTATCCTCAATGTATTTGTACATGACATTTGTTCCACTGAAGATCAGTTTGTCTCTCATTGTCAAGGGATCATGAAGGTTTTCAGCAAATAGGATGACGTTGTTGGTCAAATCTGAGGTTGCTTAGGTATAAGCTGTCTATTCTGATTCAATCTCCCAGTTGAGATTTTATAAGATTATTTTGAGGCAGAATGTGAAGAGTTTGGGTGAGTTGGTATCACCTAGTCTCATTCGTTGTATTTCACTGATATTTAAAATCATTCACAAAGAACCAGCCTCTTCCGTTTTCAAAGCTCGGCTGTTCAAATGGATTTCCCTACTCATCTTCTAAAGGAATTTACTATTACATGCTGCCCCACCTCCGACTCCCACTCATTAATTTAAAAAGAATCTCCAACACCCCATTTCATCTTTACTCTGACCCCTCTAATAGATGGGGGGGCGACACTACAGATTTCTCAGAAGTTCCCTATCAAAAGACAACTAGTGAACAATGCAGGGCGGTTGACAAAGCTTAATTGTATCTGCTAATTTCAGTGATTTTTATATTTTCTACCATGAAAAGTTGTTCCAGTTCAATTTTCCTTCGAAAACAAAATAATGTTCTTGTTCCAATCAATACTGCAGTCCCATTTGGCTGACCATCCTTGCTAGAGATATTTCTCAAATGACTTTGATTTGCTCAGATCTCATTAAATTAAATTGTGAAAGATTTCCCAACCATCCTGCTCATTCCGCTTTTAGTTTAATGAAGAAGCCTTGCATGGGAGACAGATTTGGTACAATTCAGTGTGGCTGAATCGATGAGACCCAACTCAATGCGGCCGCTCGATGTCCGGACAACTCGATTGATATTTATAATATAGTTTTCAACATTGAAGAAAGGTCGCTTCTGGAATATTTACGAGGAATAGCTTATAATTATAAATTTGATTTCTATATAAATATAGAATAAATATAAACACTTTTATGATTATACTTAATTTTTGAACATTGAAGAAAGAACTCTTTGGAATATTCATGTCATTTATAGAGGTATGATAAATGTAATCCTCACTTAAATCATATACTTTACTTTGTCTTCTTAAAATTTTCTTAAAAGGAGTTTTCCCTTCACCTGAGCCAAAGTTCCGTAGGAACGGAGCTCAAATTTTTAATAGTGATCTTTGGTCAAGAATGACCACAGGTTAGTCAAGGAATGCCTGGGAAGTATGATTAGAAATCCCTATTTATGAACGGTCACATTCAAATTGCGTTCATAAAAGCCACAAAAAAGTAATTATCTACTCAAACATTTTTTAGGTTAAGCAGCCTGAAGAGAAACAAAAGAACAGACAAATTATTAACAGGTTTATTGCTTTGCTTTTTCTTATAGAAAGGTGAACTGAAACGTTGAACTCATTGACATTTTCAGGAGTGCCTATCAAATAGTCATACTTGATGACAAGTATATGAATGAAGAGCGTGTAGTACGGGAAATGCGAGTCGGAAGTTTGGGACAGAACAATTTGATTGTGAATGGCCATCTGGTCACTGCGATCTATCATCTTTAAAAGCACGACGCAGATTTCTCCTTCCTACTTTTTTTGACTCTCATCAGAAATCCATATCAATTTTTTCACAAAGACGCATCATATAGCCATTTTGATATAGGCTATTTTCATATCGGGAATTTTAAATGGCTAAAAGTGGCTGGACTTTTACCGTTGTTTAAATTGAATAAATATTTAAAAAAAAAACGTACACATTATAAAATGTGACCCTTCGATGATTCTATTCGTCACTTAAATTTCGTAATTAGCATTTGTATTGAGGAAATTGAGTCTACACATCTACCCATCGGCAATTTTCAGAAAACTAAAACTAAAATTTCAGCCATAAAAATGGCCCATATCAAAATGGCCTCATGATGCGTCTTTGCAGAGGATGGCCGAGGTTATTAGTTGGAAGAAATACGATTTTCAGGAGTCTTAATGTCTTTTACAGTCTTATCAAATGAATCATTTCAGAGAAGAATGTAGCCCGTCTTATCTTTGTAGGAGAAATAGCGTGTGCTGTATGTAGGAGGGATTATATGCAGTCGAAAGAACTAAATTGACAAGTTTTGGATGTTAACATAAATTTATCATACGCACGGGCTTATTTCATTCAAGTAAATGAAAAAAATAATCACACACATACACACACACACACACACACACACACACATATATATATATATATATATATATATATATATATATATATATATATATATAAACCATCTTCAATATGAAAAGAAGTTAGAGTAGGCTTTGACCTTACAGTATCCAGGTTTGTTTACATTGTTTTTTTTTGTCAAACATTAGACAAAAGTTGGCGTCGGCTTTTTTCTCTGCCATAAAATAACAACAAGAACAATCCTCACCAAATTTGGGGAATAGAAAACAACATTCTCCAACTGTGGTTTGATATTACGACCATCTGATTAATAGTCATGTCTCTTACCGGCTGAGCTAAATCGACAAGTCGTACATATCTGCCAAACTTTATGCTAGAGATACGCAAAGACTCATTTCATTCTAATAAATAAATACATTTATAGTAAAAAAATATATTTTTGTTAATTACATTTCGTATATATTCAATCGAAGTAGAAGTAGAGTTTGGCCCTGCAGAGCCAGGCTTGTCGTCTATTTTATCTTTTTTAAGTCATTTGTTAAGATCAACGTGCTGATTATAAGACTTATCTGTAGTGTTCCAATCCTCTAAAATTGAAGCGGTGTACAAATATACTGGGCGTGCATGGCAAGTATCACGAAGACAGTCGATGAAAGAAAGACTTCAGATAACTTTGGGTCACGAATAAAAGACATGATGAGAGCCCATGGCTATAGTTTAGGAAAATGTCTTATCTTAGGCTGTAAACTTTCAGTTTGAGGTTGTAGAATGGAGAATTTCAGGGAGAGTGAATTAGTCGACCTGATTTTCTGGTAGGTAAAATCTGAGATATACATTTTGGGTGGGGGGATGAATGATTTTCTCTGACGAGTTCACAGGGATGATTTTGTATACATTGCCAGTTTGATTGCGTTCGTGAAAATCGATCTGGTATTATCATTAGTAATTTTATTGGGTAACTTTAAGTTACTAATTCCACCTTTAATCAGTAGAATATGTTACTCGGCTGATGACGAGATATACATAATCTATCTTGAAGCTCTCTAAACATACGAAATCCTGCTATTTGATGTTTACGAAAACAAATAGCCTAAGGCCAATGGGGTATTAATCCCCTTGGAAATACCCTTTTTGAGACTTTCCTCTATTATCCAAGCATTCCTTTCACATTTCAAAACCGTCTGCGAAGTCCTCTTTCAGGATCGTCATCAGTTGCTACATTTGATTTTCCTTAATCTTGTCCACGGTCTTGAATCTCTTTGAGAAAAGTAAAAAGTCGTAGGGAGCCAAACTTGGACTATAAAAGGGTGATGTCCTACACCCAAAACACTGATTGGAACGTGAAGAATTTTGTGAATGCAGCAGTCACACAATACACAAGCTCACTTAATGGTATCTCATTATCGACGGAGTAACCCTAAGGGAGAGTGTTTTTCATGCTTGTACAGCAAAGAACAATATGATTCCTTTCCAAGTTACACAAACGTAACGCAATCTGAGAGATTAAAAATGGCTGGATATTTTCCGGACAGGCCTTGTATATGAGAATCTTTCAGAGATATAATTCCGGTTTCTGGTCATTTTTTTTTAACCAAATCAGAACATTATTCACCAAGCTCAATTTAATCTTGGCATAAGGACGTACGTATGGGGCACCCACTGAGAATCGAACTCACTACACAGCAGTAATTGTCTGCGATACGAACTTGCTAACCGCTACTCCGCGGAATAGTGCTTTTTAACATACTGCTATCATGCTCACGTGAGACGAGATTGCTAAACATGTTCCTCAGCTATAAGAGGCACCTTTGAATCAACCTCTGATATGTGCCTCTTATAGCTAACAAACAAGTAACGGCACTGGAGTGCCCTCACCAGGGCGCATGCCTGGGCGAAGCGTATGGAGATCATTGGGTGCGTAGTTATCAGAATCCCTATCTCAGCCTTGCTGGTGTAGTCGAGAGAAAAAGAAGAAAGCGTTATGTCTGGCACAAGCTTTGCTGCAGGAGCTGTCGGAAATACTTCAAATTAGGCGTCAAACTGTTTTAAGGGGGCCCCACTCCCGGGAATCGATTCAGCGTTGTCCTTCTAGACTGATTGCTTTCCCAGGAATAGAGATCCTGATCTCCCCTGCTATCTTAACCGCAGCTGGGGAAATTAGTTCTTTGTCGAACTCGCCGCTTGTACCGAGAATCGAAGCTGCCATCTTCCATCTATGAAGACGTGCTAACCATTACACCATCCGAGCAGATCCTCAATTGTTTACTAAACTTAGCTTAGTCTGGTACAAAGTTATAGAGGTGAGATCCCCAATGAGAATTTATCTAACAGGTTGGTCTGGATGACGAGTTTGCTACGGTAGACGCCCTAAAATTCAGGCCATGTAATTATTTTGCTGGTACAAGCAGGAAATATCTGTCAAAATAAGTTGATTTACGGACAGAATAGAAAAAATTCCTTTATATCTGTTTTATGACCTTAGGCAAAATCTTTTCCAGTTCTTCTGCTGTGGATGAAAGTATATTATCCAGTGTAACCAGTAAAATTAACATTTAACCTGATATCATCATTCTGAATCTCCAGTTGTTTAAACATCTAAATAAATCAGCATATGAAATTTTACGAAAAATGACACACTATTTTAAAAAACAAGTTTCCGTCATTTTCTGAGCTGTGCTACTCAAATGAACAGAAGAAACGTCATTTGTAACAGTGTATATGTGTGCGTGCGTGTGTAGGTTGGTGTATATGCGGGTATACATCTACGTACACAAGTGTGTACATGTGTTCGTGAGTAGCTTTTTGAAAGAATTTTCAAGCAGGTCAAAATCAAAAATTATTTCCCCCCTTACCATCGTTTTCTCTATTGCGAATTTTGCCTCGTTTTTACATATCTTAACGTTAATTTCGATTCTCCCATCTTTCTTTCTTACTTTCTGTATACCTTCCTTGCTTCCTTCTTTCCCCCTCTTTCTCCTATCTTTTCTCCATCTTGCTTTCTTTCCACCTATTTTTCTTCTTTTACGTCATTCTCTCTTCCTGGCTTCCTATATTTTTCATTCTATCATTCTTCCTTCCTTCATTTGTTTTCCTTCCCCGCTTCCTTACTTCCAGTCTATCTTGCTGATTCCTTTCTCTGTTTTTTACTTTATTTTTCCTTATCTTTCTTTTTTCTTTCTTGCCGTTTTTCTTTCTTTCTGTCTTTCTGTCTTTTATCTTTTTCTTCTCCCTTCCTTCCTTTCTGTCCATCTGTCTTTCTTCCTCTCTTCCATCCTTCCTTCCCTCCATCTTTCTTCCTTTCTTTCCCTATTTTTCTCTCTTTCTTTCTCTCTCAACCCTCTCCTCCAAACCTCACTATTCATCCACTTTTTATCCTATCATGTTTTCTTTCTTGTTTGTTTTAATTTTGCTCTTTTCCGTCTTCATTCTCCTTCTCACCTCCCATTCTTTCACTTCCTTTCTCACAGCAACTAATCTTAATTTGACTCCTTCTTTTGGCCACTTATGCGTGGCTTTCTGGCCTTCCTTATCATTAGAAAAATTTCTTTCTCTTCATTCATTTGTTTACATCATCATCAGTATCAGATTTATTTATTTGAACCATTTAAACCATCTTTGTCTTCCTCTTCCTTTCATTATTATCTATGTCTACTTAATACTCAAGGACTCTCCTCAGTATTCTAGCCGTTCGCAGTAATGCTATCGTCTGGATAGCCTCAAATCTTCCCTAGATTCCTAGTATTTATTATTATTATTATTATTATTATTATCATCATCATCATCATCATCATTATTATTATTGATATTATTATCATTATTATTATTATTCCTCTCCTTCCTGTTCTTTTAAAAACCTTCTCTTCCTCCTCCTCCTTCTCCTCCTCCTCGTTCTTCTTCTTCTTTTTCTTCTTCTTCTTTTTCTTCTTTTTCTTTTTCTTCTTTTTCTTCTTCTTCTTTTTCTTCTTCTTCTTTTTCTTCTTCTTTCAAAGAGAAACCTTCTCTTCCTCCTCCTCCTTCTCCTCCTCCTCGTTCTTCTTCTTCTTTTTCTTCTTCTTTTTCTTCTTTTTCTTCTTCTTTTTCTTCTTTTTCTTCTTCTTCTTTTTCTTCTTCTTCTTCTTTTTCTTCTTCTTCTTCTCTTTCTTCTTCTTCTTCTTCTTCTTCTTCTTCTTCTTCTTCTTCTTCTTCTTCTTCTCAACACAGAACCTAGTCTATTTCCACTGTTTCCATCAACCTGATCCCCAAGTTCGTCAGTTTTTATAACTGCTACATGAATTACTAATGTGACTTCCTGGTGTCCCATGGCAACCACCTCCCACCCCTGGCGACTGGTACTATTTCGGTGTCAAAGACACCCTCTCTAGAAGAACAATGGGTCTGTTTTATTTGCATGGGTGTGACGCACGGGTGCACGGAGTGGGTCAGAGCAGGCGGTAGGGTACCGATGTGAAGGGTATGATGTGGGGGTTGACCGTGGAGGTATTTTTTGGTGTGATGCCGTAAAGAAGTTAAGACACACGTACCAATAAGCACACGCGCGTACATTACTAGATTCACACGCGCACAGAACCATGCGTGCTTGCTCGTCCGGTAATGACGTGCGTTTATTCCATTTCTTCAACAAGTTGAAGAGAAGCTTATTCAAAGACTTCACATTCATTTTTATCCCTATCCAAATATGAACTAATTTTGAAATCACATGTATGTATATATACATATATATATATATATGTACGCACACACACACACACTCACACTCACATACAGACACACCTATCTATCTCTATTTCTTTTACACTCCCTCTAAATATATTGAGCTAAACATCCACCTTATCGGTCGCAGGTTCGATTCCTGCAGCATTCCCATTTTCTTTAATTATTAAAGTATTATTAATAATACCCAAATCTTATGCAGGTATTTTTTTAGATAGTTCTAGATAGAAGATCCATTTTTCTTTAGATAGTTCTAGATAGAAGATCCATTTTTCTTTAGATAGTTCTAGGTAGAAGATCCATTTTTCTTTAGATAGTTCTTGTTATATCTGTTTTTCTAGGTATTCTTTTTCATAATTAGCTTTGATATATGCAAAGTATGCATATAAACATTATAAACTTATTCAAGAAAAGGCCATTAAACCTGATGCTACTGAATGAAACCGGGATGAATGAGGTGTGATCAGTAGAAGCTACCTCTCCAGTGACGTGTTGGTGCTGCTCGGTACTATAAACAAATCTGTTGATCGTAAATTTACTTTCATTGTCAGACGTCAATGTCCGAAACCAGGCAAAGGTTAAAAGTGAAATGATGAGTTTTCTGAGGCCATCATACCATCTTTCTCTGGAAGTCTTATACAAACGATCAAGAACCATAAGTTCAACAATGCGTCTACCATCAGTAGTAGTAGTAGTAGTAGTAGTAGTGGGAGGAGGAGAGGGGGTGGATGAGGATGAAAGAAAGGGGTACAAGAAGAGCAAGTAATTTTCTTTGAGTCACTAGATTCTCATACACGCATAGTATTGCGATATGGAAATATTCTGTAAGTATTATTTTCTTTATAAATCGTAAAAAGCCATTCTTAGCGTTTTTTTCTGTTCTGACATCATTGCCAGCAAGTAAAAAGATGATTAGAACAATTTCTCATGTCTTCATACCTTTCTATGATATCATATCTATTAATGATTTCATACTTTTTTCTCCATTTCTATTTCTGATGATTAAGATAACTGGGACCGACCGACAGACCGACCAAAAAGTACTGAATAGAGATGTGTGGACACATCTAAGAGCATGCACAAACACATGCTTTCACTCATCTTCGTAAACTGCTGTAGATGCTGCCATATTTTCCTTAGAGTGCCAAGCTTAGTAATTCGTGCACACGCATTCTTATTCGATCATTAGGAGCAGCAGATTCGCTCTCTCTCACACACACACACACACACACACACACACACACACACACGCATGCACATATATACATAGATACATATGAACATAACACACATGCAAATATACACATATAGCATATGCACAAGGCACACACAGAACACACCCGACATAAATGAGCGTAAACACGCTTACAAAAACAACCCCAAAACACGAACCCCTCACAAACAAGCCCCAAAACACACACACAATAACACGCATGCATACGTAAAAAAACACTCAAAAACATACACACAATAATACACACGCACACACACACACATACACACACACAGACAATAACACACGCACACACTCAAAAGCATTCTAGCCTCCCCCACCCCTCTGC
>OY735219.1:42778213-42835713 GCA_963457665.1 Thysanoteuthis rhombus | reverse complement strand
TCCTCCAAGTAGAACGACACATTCAAATCTTTAGTTGACTTGATGACAAATGGGTAAACGTGGTAGAACCGAATGTTTTTTATGCTGTTTCCACTCATGTTTTGATTCTTTAAAGATTATTAATCAATTGATTAATCCATTAAGTTTCTTGATATTAGTTGAGGTAAAAAATCTTAATGGGACTTCTATAAATTCTAGCTCTTTGACCTTATCTGATAAATTAAACATGATGGAATTTGGTGGTGCGCGTATACTTTTTTAATTCCTGGCTTAATGTTTTGATATTTATTAGTAGGACAAGTAGGCAGTACTTTGTCAAAATCAATCTAAACAACGTAGATAAGGAGGAAGACGAAGAAAAAACATGAAACTCCATCTAAGTATCAAATTTTAATCATGCTGATATAACATATGATAATTAGCAATGTGCACATGCCTTCTGCCACGCTAAGGAATGTAACTGACGTAGTTTAAAATGACTTAATTTATGTAAATGACGTGGTGAAATTGAATTTCATTCGAATTCTAATGACGTAATGAAAATTCTGGATTTGAAGAATAATATAAAAATAGAAAAAGAAATGAAAACAAAATAAAAAAAATTAATAACAATCCGTTTGTGTTCAGCAGAACGCTTCAATGCAAATCTCTATCATATATATGATATCAGAGGCGTGACGTTCAGACCCTTTTACTGCGGGATGGGGGCACCAGAACTCTGGACGCAATATATTTGAGGACACATAGAAAAAACTGAGAAATAATGTAAACATAATCTAAAAAATAATCTTTAAAAAATATGCAGGGTTGCTGGGCGAGGGCACTTGGACTCAACGCCGCCATCGATGAAATGTTTTGTCTATTCATATATTCCCTTTATGACCTCCTTTTTGACGGCACGGGTAAGCTAGTATACAAATAAAAGGTGAATAACGAAGGACACGACAATAGCTTCTTTGGTCGGATACGAGTTGAAGTTCTAGAATTAATTGGCCAAAAAGTTCACCCAATTTTTGATGCGAGATGGTATTAGGAGCATCTAGTTTAAATTTATGTCATTAAAAAAGATCGTGAGTTTAATGAAGTTAGTTAAAACACGCAGGGAGTTTTTAGTTTTTAAAAACATCATTCAAGAAGATCGCTTTTCATCAAAACTGACAGCATAATTTTTTCCGTTTTCAAGTCAGTCTGGCTTGCTAGGTATGTATATATATATGTATAATCAGGCTGCGCCAGTGGAGCTGGAGAAAACTTAAATATTCATTCCTTATTATATCTAGAAAAAATTCTCTTTTTTCAAAATTTCCTCTACTCAAATTGGATTTTAGAGAAGGTTCAATTTACTATTTAAGTTTTATGCATTCACGCTTGTTTTTCTCTTTTAGTGATCATCAACCAACAAGAAGAGAGTGAGGCAATTTATTCATTGATCACCTTTTTTTAATTGATCACTCCAAACATGGTATGTTGCCAAAAGGCGTTAGACATACGACAGTTTTTTTTTCTTATTTCAGACCTGTTTTAAGTGTAAGAACAACAGGGATTGGAATCTGCTCTGCTCTACGAATCGTTAAAGAATTCTCAGTTTTATGTTTCGAATTATTCAAATATCAGAAGTCAGTGCAAATCCATTTTGAACAATGTACTCTATGATATCTGAGGAAGGCCTAATAATGTATCGGTCGGAGTTTTCAGTTGATGATGAAATGATGAAGACATGAGTCTGAAAAGCAACATAGAGGAAGACAAGGGCCTGAATAATCTTGTAAAAACTTTATATCATAACGTATTAGGAGTGTTCAGTTATAAGAAAACCCATTAAAAAAATCGTTTTCAATTGAACTGTGGCAGCTGTGTTATCAGAAAAAAATCTTTTTTGAATGGTCAAAATAGTCACATTTTTGTTTATTGATGCTAAACCTCCAGATGGAGGAAAACTTTTCGGAATATCATTTTTATTCAATAAGTTTGAAAATGGGACTCAAATATAGAATAAAAAAATTGCTTTCAATGAAATTCTTACAGCATCTTAACGTTTCTTTGCTTTGCCTCAACTTATCACTGGCCAATAGTTTTAATGGACTAAGATAATTGCAAAAACTTAGCTTCTTCTAGTAAGTATCGAACTCAATACATTCACATCGCTATCATTAGAGGACACCAAACATTTATTGTACATTTCAATTCAATCAAAAATTGGCATAATTCCATTATTTATTTTCTTTCTATCTTCCAATGACTTTATCTTTTGAAATTTATTGTTTGAGTGTGTTCGGGGATGTTTATAGTGAATTAAGCCAGCTTTAGGACAAGTATATTCATGGAGAGTGGGGATGGGGTAAGAAACAAATTCACTGTGAATGGTTTGAGTGACCTAATTGCACCTGGACGATACCTGAATGCTTCTGCAGGGTTAAAAGTTTCATTCGAAAGGTGTTGCTATTTATATAAAAAAACATTAAACTGAAATTAAGATCAAAGGGAAACGAGTCTAATTGAGTTAGAGGCAATAGGCTCAGAGATAGTATTACAGACCTGAACCAATTTGTATTGAAGGTAGATATTGTCAATGCAGCAAGTCCTTCGTCTCCATGTTCCGATGCGTCCTAAGGAAAGGATAACATATTATATAACTTGGCACCACTATTGCCGTTAGAATTGCCAGAATATAGAATAATAACTACAATGCTACCATTAGGACTCGAGTTCCTGGTCTTGAATTCAGAGATGTCCTCAATGCAAGTCGAGAGACCCTTACTGCCATATTATTTTACCTATGACTGTGATAAGAAGAAGTAGATTCATGCCTTTCCCAAAGGTATCAGTGCGAAGTGAACATGAACAGCCTTAGCCTGAGTTTGAAGTCGGCACACCAATCACATTATCTGCGACAAAATTAAGATAAAAAAGATTTGAGTCTGATTGGTTTGGAGACGGAAAGCTCAAAGATAGAATGAAAACTAAATATCTTTAAAATTTCCAAAGAAATTTCTTAAGTATTCTCATCAGTATTCTCATTTATAGTGGCAATCAGAGTAGAGCTGTTGATACTGAGTTGGTCACACAAACCATTGACAGTGAATTCGCCTCTTGCCCCCCCCCCCATCTATAAATATACAGACGTGCTAATACTGGCTCAATTTACTACGTACATGAAATCTCGAAGCGTATCCGACCATGCAATATCAACGGAAAAATAGACAACCACGGGCGATCGTGCTTCACTCCCTTTCAAGGTACTCTGCTTTGGGACCCCACACACTTATCCCCGCTTCCTATTCACTTTTCAAAACTGTCTTCTTTCGGAATTGCCAATAGCTGCATCATCTTAATCTCGTCCACGACCTAAAATCTTTTTTTAGGAAAAGCCAGGAATCGAAGGTAACCAAATCTGGACAGTAGGTGGGGTTGACAGATGTCGGTGAGGCGATGATTTGCCACACAAACCAACACGAGAAAATAATTTACTCAGTCATTGTGTATGCAACCGTTACATTGTACACTTCCAACTGAATCCCCCCACAGGGAAATGTATGTTCATGCACGCACAGTAAGGTCCCCTTGGATTGGTTTGCTAAGCTACATCAAGGCCGTGCGACCGGTTCTCGAAATAATCCAAATGGCTGGATACTTTCCCAACATACCTCACAGATTCTCGCAAATAGGTGCACACCTTTCTTGTTTTTCATGTTTTATGCTTTTTCATGTTTTATTTGAGTGACCCTCCCCATTGTAAGTGTAACTTTTCAAATTCCTTTTACCTATTCCGGACGGTGCGTCAATAAGAGAGGCGCACTTCACAACTACTCGAAACTAAGCAGCCAGCCTTTCCCCCCCCCGCACATGGTGAGCGCGTTGCATTAAAGAAGGCCAATACGCCTTTGGCCATTTTTAGTCAAGGGATGGGGGGGGGGGTTCATGGGAAGTCTCTGCCTGACAAGTGAAAATCCTCTCGATATTAAAGTGCAAACTTTAAGCCAGCCCGACGCCATGGGCCAAGTCGTTGGACGCATTTAACTTGATCTTTGTAGCTCACTTCATGTTCGTCGTCAAGATATTTTGGCGCCATATTTAATGGCCGGGCTTAAAACCAAAAGACGGCTGACTCAATTTAATATACTTAATAACATCAGGCTGGAAAAATTACAGGCTTGTGATACTGTGTTTATGTCGGCACTGAACTGGCTGCTCCCAGTCGCTGCTTTGGCGATCTTTGATCAAATTCCTAACCTTTTTTCTTACATTAACGCCAGAAACAGTCGTTAAAAATATTACGTCAATGTAAAACAGGTTTGGCTCATTGGATCAAAACGGGAGGGGAGGGGGTTCACCAGGGGTGTACGTTGCTTTGTATGTTAGGTATGCTGTGTGCTACAAAAAAAAATGCAAAAAATTGTTAGTGTCTATAAATAGCAACCTACAGGAAAAGTATTTTTAGTACAATGTAGGGAAAGTGATCCTGATTGTAAAGTTTCACATCCTCGCTCGTTCGATGTTACAAAAGGTGAAAAATAAAAAAGAAACAAGAGAATCAATGATTGAAAAACAAAATTTGGAATGGCTTTTATTCTTTGATAAAAATAAAGTCTAAACCAGATTCTGTTCTCCATTAATTCTCTAATTTCTCCAATCGAGACCACCTTTCCCAAAAGGCTTTAACTATCTATTGCTTTATACATACACTGAAAATATCTTTATGTTTAAGTGCATCCGTAGCACTCAGCACACTCAAGATACAAAGCACCGTATGCAACTGACTGCTAACAAAACAGGTAATTTCTTTTAATTATCATTATAGGATTGTCATCTATTTTCTTTCTTATCAACAAGACTCACAAACCATAAGATCATCCAAATTCAACTCAGTGAGCAATAGGTTCGTTCACATAAAAAAAGCGTTGTAGTGGTTGCAATAGTCGTTCTCGTTGAAGACCTGGGTCATAAATCTTGAAAAGGTAATAAGTTTAAGAAGGTACAGGTATTCTCAGTAGGATTCAGATTTCCTTCACCTTGGTGAGAATGGAGCAATGAGCGTCACTGACTCTTTTGAAGAGATAAACTTTCCAGTTTGTGGTTTTCTGTGAAACACTCAACCCGAATTGCAGATTATAACGATGATAATAGTAGTAAATATGGTTATCTAAGATTCCTTTGTAGCTAAGCATTTCAAGCCTCCCGGGAATAAATCAACGGTTATACCATTAAACCTAATAGCAATGAATATTTTTCTTAAGTGATTGTCACTTGTGTCTATTTTTTCTGTTAATGTTTTGTCTCTTATCCTCTCTGGTATTGTGTTGATTCTAAAATGACTTGACAAAATAAATGCCCAACAAGTGATAACTAAGAGATCCATTTTCAACCAACCATTCCATCATTTTTCAGTTACGTATTATCAAACCTTTTGTAACACATCATCAATTCATGAACTTTTTTTCTAACCAATGTAATAAATTGTTTCATTTTCACACTTCTTTGATGGCCTCTTATCTAAACCTAGTGTTAGAACAGCCGAAATACAAATTCAGTTTGTTGATGTTGAGTTCCTGATTTATTTTTATTTCTGGTTAGAGAGGGAATAAGAGGTTGAGCAAGGGATAAGGTTACTTTATTTTTTTATTTTGTCCATATGGACACAAGCGTCGTCTGATTTTTTGCTGACACCAACCTGACACTGCCCGGTTTTGCCCACTCTGGCTGACTATCAATGCCCGAATGACCGAGTATCGAATCACCCCGTCCCCAAGTTTTGGAATCCACAGGGCTGAATAACCTATTTTGTATGAACTCATCATCAAAAACACTTACCGTATATTCTTGAATGTAAGTCAAGTTTTGGCCTAGGATCGACTGTTTAATTTATACTCAGTCACTCAAAAATGGCCACTACCTTTGCCTATATGAATACAGTGTCGATGAAAACTAAGCACATTAGCGAGCGATAATGCTCATTTTATGGTTATTGTGTGAAATGTAGTATACGGTGCTCATTGTGCAATATCCATTTTACATCATTTTTTCAATTAGGATCGTCATCACCAATGAGAATTTCACTTTTACCACCTGGAAATAACAATCGATGTCTAAAAAATAAAATGAAATTCATGTTTCAGTGACAACTGGCCAAGTGCCTTGAACGGCGTATCCATAAGAAAGGATCATCTCTCATGACGACTTATGACAAAATAATGAACTCGGCTCATCTTCGAGTAGATTTTCGGAGATCTTATGCTCAATTCCCAACTGGTCTTATAATCATGGTTGACTTATATTCAAAAATATACGTTAATTATAATTATACTTACACGCACCTAAATTGATCAAACCTAGTTTTCATTGGACTACATCCAACTCTGACGCATGCTTAATAGCCTTATTTACCCCTTGGATAACATAAAATTACCCTATGTTGGGAACCACTGTTCTGGATATCTACGGAGCTTAGCATAATTCAAGATCAAATACTGAGTGAAAAAAAAAGTTGAAAAATTGTGTAGTGCCGATCCCCCATGTAGGAACCTATTTGCCTTAAGAATTTGCATTTTGAATTTTGAACACCAACTGTCCATTGATATCGATGGGAAATAGGTGAGTATTAGGGATTTGGGGGAGTAATTTCGTATTTCACGGCTATAAATTATAGATCACCCAACGAAAACAAGAGCAGGATTAAATGGTACGAAACAATGGCTGGATTTAGTTGATCATCTCTTGTCCAATATCCCATCTTATGTGAATTCCTTTCTCAAAACATTAGTCATCAAGGCAAGAAAGCGAATGATCAAAATATGTTTATTATGGTCTGAAGTTTTAATGATAGGAAGAAAAGGCAACACTTAAATGCTTTTATGAAAGTTGCAGTTCGCGAATTGAGTTTAACTAGCTGAATAACCCAACCAATGGACGGGATTATCAAGTCACTTCCCGCAGAAGGCTTTAATGGAATGTTTGGCCCTAATGTGTGATCAAAATTGTTTTTTTAGTGGTACCTCAATTCACTACCGTTGGCTACAGTGCACTATTCCTGCTAGTCAGTTTTTGGAGACTAATGTACAAAACATGCCCCAGTGACTTTAGTAATCGCGAAAAATAGTGGCCATATCTGTAACCTTTCTTGAATTATCTTAACACAGACTGGCGGACGGACATTGTCTGAATTATAAAAAGTAGATTCTTAAGCGTGAAGGGTGTCTGACACAAGCAAAGGAACTAATTTAGCATGAACTTACATAAGAAACTGAACCCCTCAATGAAAACTTTGTGGCGAGGAATGCTTAGAAACTGTAAAAACCTGTTTCACAGTGCCATTAATGACCACATGAATTTTGGTGGTCATAGCTCTGACCGTTTTTGAGTTTTGTGTTAGCGTTTGCGCCCTCATTGAGATTTACTTGTCTACAAACACGTCATAAAGGTTTTTTGTGTCAACTCTGAAATTCTTTTGGTTTCCTACAAGACCACTAATATCGTATCTTTAAATAAGTGTTTTTTCCCAAAGTTGGTTCAGCAGGAGCCCAGGCTTCTGTGAGAAAGTTCTGGGTGCTGCAAAATAACGTGTCTTCTGATAAAATATAATATAAATGTATTTAATAAAAAAATGCTATTCACCATTTACAAAATAATAAGTTAGCACAAAAACTAAGTTTCACTACAGACCGGACGCTACACCAGATATGCTAATTCAATTCTTCAATATCAAACTAAATTTCCTGGGGATATTGGAGTTTAAGAAGCAGCAACATTGTTCACATTAATCAATAATCTTTTTTTCACAACAATTACAAATTTATAATAATTGTAAACAGAATTTCTTTCCATTTTAGTATTCCATTCATTATGCATTTTTTTTATGAATTGATTCTCTCTATCAAACATTTCATTTAGTGTCTTATCAAAATTAAGTTGGCGGGGTTGTTCCACGGGGGTAACCATATAAAGGTTCTGCGACAAAATAAGTTAGGGAATTACTGCTTTAGAGGAATCTGTTTCTTTCTGCACTTTACTTGGAGTTTTGCCCCCGAATATCTCTCTATCTACCCATATCTTCTTTTTCTCTTTTCCCTCCTCTTTTGCTTCTCCCCCTTTCTTTCTCTTTATCCCCCTCTCTCTCTCTCTACAAATACGTATGAATACGTTTCTGCAATTCATTGGATATACACAAGGGCTCGATTCTTGGGCAATTGTTGGCAATTAGGAACATGCTTGGTAGTATGCAACACCGGACGTCACTTTTCACCCAAGCCATCCCAGCTGATAAGCCACCCCAGCCAAAAATTCAAGCAAGAAGAAATAAAAAAATCCTCTCTTTCTCCCTCTCCCTTTCTCTCTCTCTCTCTCTCTCCTCCTTTCACTCTGTAGTAAAATGAATACTCCCTCTCCCCCCACTCTTTTCCTCTATATTGTAAAAGGACCGTTTCTAGATAAAACAGCTTGAATTTCTGGCCGAGATGGCTTATCAGCTGGGATGGCTGGTGTTAAAAGTAGCGCTGTGCAACCTAGCATGTAAACCACTATTCCATTATACATACACACACGAGCACACACGTACGCACGTGCACTCATGTGCACTCACACACACACACACTCATGTGCATTTCAGCCCACGTGTGCTCACGTAAACTGATGAGTGCGAGTGTGTAATTCTGTGGTAAATCATGAGTCGGCTTCTCAATCCTGTCGCAAAAGTCCGTCCCTTCTCTCCCAGAACTTCTTTCTTTCAATATTTATATCTTCTTGACAGCCCCGCTCCCATCCGTTTACTGAGTCTAATGCTCTTCCTACCTCTCTCTTCCTCCCCTTCTTTTGACCCCTCCTCTGTCAATGTTTCTACTCTCCCTTTCCCCTTCCTCTCTTTCTCCTTTCGTCATCCCTTCTTTTATGTCGCCCAGGATTTTTATTCCAGACTTGACCGAAAAGAAGTGGAGAATTCATTTTGATGAATGTCCAATGGCGACCAGAGAATAAAATAAAAAAAATCAGGAAAAGAAATACAAACATGTATATGAGTATATTTGTATATACATAGAGATTGTTTTAAAAGTAAAATGGATAAAAAAATAAAACTGAACAAAAGATTTTTTTTTTAATGTTTCCCCAAGGAGCAAAAAGAACAAAAGAGTCAAGAATATGAAGTAATTTATACCGATAGGTAGACATTGCCAACTCACACACACACTAACAGAAAAAGGGAGAGCGAGCGAGAGAGAGACAAAGAGAGAGACAGAGAGAGAGGGAGTGAGAGAGAGAGACACGCACACATACACACATATATCTATACATATAGAGAGATTTTTATAGATTTGTTGTCACTGATGAGTTTCACGCTATTGTGATCAACGGACAGTTGAAATGGCATGGAATTGATCAGTCACAACAGAACTATAAATATTTATCTATCTATTTTTGTTGGATTTAAATTTTCAAAATATTGAACGGTATCACTATACATAAGACAAACCATGAATCAGTATACATATATATATATAGTATAAATCAGGAGTACAATAAAATATAGAGTAATGCAATATCTGGTCTACGATGGGTTTATTTCATAAAATGCTTGATACATTCAACTTTGAACATTAAGTCAAGTTTGAGTAAAGTTTAAAATATGATGGGATAAAGGATTCGCTACGCAAACACGTTTATGTTTCTGCACCGGTTAGGCTTCTCCAATGATTCTATTCATTTTAGATGGGATGCTTTGGGAAATGTCTTGTTCACTGATTAGGGAACCTTTGTCTTATTCTATTCACATATCTTTTCCTTTTTTTTTTGTAGTTGTTTATCAGTGCTTGTTTTGTTTTACAAAGTTGAGATAGATACTGTCTGGTAGTTATAAATTAGCAGGGGATGTTGTTCGCATTTTCTTTATCAGTCTGTTGTTAAACCAACAGCTCTTTGTGATATGCTCCCTCTCAGGAAATATTCTATTCTTGCTTTTATCTGATTTTACATAACCTTAGTTGTTTGCTTGATTCTTTTATATAATCTACATTTGGTTTGTTTTTATATACAAACAGAGATAACTATATAACTAAAATACTTATGAGAAGGTGATTGGGTTGTTTTCAAAGTGGTTATGGGTATAGAAGAATAATTATGTTAATGTTAATAGTAATGCCGCTACTAGTAGTATCAGTAATAATGAGAGAAATAAGATAGTTATGGTGGTTAATTTTTGTATACCTGTATGTGGGGTGTTAAATCATCTTTTTAAATAGAAATTTTGAGGGATACTGGCATTTATATACTACTTCATTTTTTCTAATTAATAATTCTTTTATTTTCTTTAACTCTATTTGCAAAGGAGAGGATTTCAAATTTTTCATCTAGGCATAAATAACATAGGGTTCCAACGTTTTGGCGTATAAGTGCTTGTTTAAATATTTCCCATTTCACAGTAGGTTTGAGGTTGCTATCTATTAGTCTCCAGTAATGTGTTGAAAGTGATGTACTGTTATCGCATTTTCGTTAGTAAATGATGTATGGTTAGCTAATCTCAGTTTAAAGGGTATTTAAAGGGTGTTCTAAATATTCTTACATAGTATTTCACTTTTAAGGGTTTCTCTTTGGCTGATATTTCAGTTTAATATGATTTGAGACATTTGTTTTGAAAAGGACATTTGTTGCTGTTTGTACAATTGCAATCTGGTTTATTTGTATTTTCTCCACAAGTATCATTTCGTATTACTCCATCGTTATGCTTTGTTATGAACCTCTGAAAATTACCCATATAATTATAGCTAATTTTTAAGTATGTTCTGGTTAAATATCTTATTCAGTGGGTTGCTCGGAGGGAAGTGTTCTTCCATTAGTTGGAGGAATATTTTCCTTATCTTGTTTTTTTTTGCCTGAATCGCAGTGTATATCAGATGATTTTTCCTACTTCTACTTTTTTGGTTGTTGTTATGTTTTACTCTGTTGGATTTTACTTTTTCTTCGTATTTGGAGCTAGTTTCGGTGAAATTGATGTTCTTTAAGACTTTAGTGTATTCATTTCTAACATTGTTAAATATTATTTCGTTTGAGGAATTGTACATTAGCCTAGTTTCCATTGATTTGTCCATTGTTCTTGGTTATTGAACCGTATCGTCTGTCTACAGAGATTGGTTATTTCTATTTTATTTTAGTTAATGTTGGTGTAGATCTTCGCAAATGAAATGGCTTCCTCGAAGGGTATAAGTCCATAATGTCAAACTTTACAAATGCACAGGAGTCATTTTGCTTAATGTTATTAAACCAGGTAATGGCATCATTCGTGTTTATCCATTGGTTCAGCTGTAGTTGTTTGAATCTGCAATGTAATTCTTCCAGTACATTCTTGCTGATTTTTCTTATCTGGGATTTAGTGGGGTTCATTAGTCTAGTTTAGGGTTTGTTTATGAAGTCCAGTTCGTGGTCCTTCATGCCTATATTGGCATTTTTTCAGTAACTTTCCTACTCTATTGCTTATGTTTAATTTGACAGTCATGTTTTTGCCCTCCTCATAATTGTTTTGTAGTTGTCCCTCTCGGTGTTCAATTTTTTGTGATTTTATGTGATGTTGTTGGTTTGGAGTTTTTTGATTGTCAGGTCAGAAACATAACCGTGTTCGAGTAGCGATCCTTTATATCATCTTATATATATAGGTGGCTACATCGATAAGTTTGTAGCCTGATCATAAAAGATTAATCTTCCACAACAAATATTTACTTACTAACATAATCTCCTTTGCTGCTGAACTTTCAGATAAGAATTCAGCTAATCACTGAGCCAGGTCGTTGATTTATGGATCCAACTTCATTTGGTCGTAAGCACTCGAAGAACGATTGAACAAACTTGGGACAATTCCTTCATTCTCATGACTAAGCAAAAAAATAAGTCATTCGCAAATAAGACAACTAATAGAAAAGTTGAAACAACACAGATGGCAATAAACACGCCGTCGGGACGCCCAGGAACCTATCAATCAATAGGCTCCAGGCTTTCCTCCCAACAACTGTACAATTTTGACCAATGACAATTAAAACAAAAAAGTAAAAAAAATCGTTTACTGGACTTTATGACTCATTAAGTGATGCCATCAAAAGATGGTTGTCTCACGTACATATGCATTCATATTTTGTGCACACAACGTGGGCAAATAGACATCTGCATGGGCAAGTAAGATCTTACGAACTCATTTTCTAGCGACAGGAATTTACATACAAACTTGTAACAATGTTATTTACTTGTAAACAACTTTTTAATTTGTCAAAATTGAACAAAGATATTTTATACAATTTCCATTTACTTATTTTAACGTTCATGAAGCCGTGAGTTAGTAAAATGATATATATATATATATATATATATATATATATATATATATATATATATATATATATATATATATATATATATATATATATATACGTGTGTGTGTGTGTGTTTGTGTGTGTATCTGCCTCTGTGTGTGTGTGTGTACGGGTGTGAAAATGACAACTGGAGGGTGAAGAGAAAACTCAAGAGAGATAGATGTTACATCTCAAGTTTTTTAACACCTGTCTCTTGAGTTGTTCTCTTCACCTTCCAATCGTCATTTTCATCAATATTCTGTCAGATCACTTCTCATCCACCATACAAAAATATGTATTTGTGTGTGTGTATTATTAATCTAACCATGTAATGAGTTTATTTATTATTTTTTCTGTTCTCTCATTTATTTGTGTGTTTGTACTCAAATACAGTGATCTCATTGGTTGATTTAGCTTCCTATTGTGACATAACGATGAAAATTACGTCATAGAAACTTGTGAGACTTTGTATCTGACCATCACACATTAAAACAATTTGAGATGGGATGGGTCTGTAAAAAAAAAACAAACTTGAAATTAGGATTCATACATAAATAACCCCATCATCTTGGATTGGTGTATTCTAGTTGTATTATATGATTTGCCCCCTATTGCTAAGCCTTATTGTTTCAATGCAATTCAATAATACACAATTGTGCTGAAACATGAGATTTAGTTATTAGTATGCAACTCATATAATAAATATAATTATAAGATATGTTTTATTGAATTATTGTTATTCAATTTTATTGGCCCTTTTCTAAAATACAGATCATTATGAATTCCCCACAAATACGAAAAAAAAAACAATAACAAATTACATATATGAATATAATAGACTACTGTTGAAGTTACCAGTGCACAATGTTAGAGAAATTTAGAAGTGTCTCAATGTTTGGTTGGATCGAAAAAGAATTTCCTGGAGTTATTGGTACTGCTCAATGTTAAAGCGGGTAATTGGCTTGTTTGAATTACACTTTGAAAAAGAAAAAAACTCCACCAGTGATTTTGTTGCATGGCAACACCTATTGTTCATATTGAAAATGGAACACAGTAGATAATCGTTTAGCCAGGATAGGGAGTTCTTATACATACGGCATATTCTCCAAACCTGTCATTTTGAGAATATCAATTGTGTCTCAGGATGTAACAATCCTTATTTGGTCAGCAGTTTCAATAATTTCAAAATGTCAAAAATTCCCCAAACAATACGGAATCGTTAATTCATGATAGAATATACTTTAAACAACCAACCATTTTCAAAGTCTTTGATAATTTCCCATTATATTTGCCACGGTGCATTCAGCTTACCATTAGTGTGTTAATAGGAACCTTGAAAATGGCTAGTTATTCAGCCGGAACGCTAAGTATGATAACATCTTTGGACAAGTATTATACTTTATGGATCCAAGCATACATTTTCTTTGGTGGGAACAAGTGAAATTTGTTAAGATATCAACCAGATTCTCTTTGTCCATCGTATTCAACCAAATATGCATTAATGAAGGATACTGCAGATTATATATATATACACACACAGACACACACACAAACACACACACACACACACACACACACACACACACACACATATATATATATATATATATATATTATAAAAACAATAACTTTCGAAAAAATTCTCTCTACGGTATTTCAATGCATACGGCATCTCAACCAAAGAAACGGTTGACTCCCTTTTGCAAGAATAGATAAACATACCCCCATAAAAAATCCACTAGATGAGATCTTTAAGTGAAACACCCTGAAAGTCTGCTCCAGTTGTATCAAAAAAAATATAAACAGGGATATAAATTTACATAATAAAATGTAATGAAATCCCAAAACAATGATAACAACAATAGTAACAACAAGAACAGAAATAATGTAACTGAAAAAACTGAAACTGGAGAAACAGGAACAGATGCCCCGTAAACAACAAATGCACAAGTGAAAACTGCATATGCTCAGCAACAATAGCAACAACTGAACAACCATACAGTAAAAAATATTACATTGGAATCTCAAAAGTCCAATGGAAATCTAGATACTACACAATAGAAATCTTTAATTAAAGAACTGAAAAAACAGACTGCACTCCCCAAATACTTTTGGCAACTTGAGAAAAAAAAATCACACATTTAGTAAAATGGGCTATCATTAGTAACTTTAGACCCCCAAATAGCTTTAAAGATAAATGCAGCTTGTGACTGGAAGATAAACTGAGAATTATGAAATTTAAAGATAAAAAGGACCTTCTGAATCAAAGTAAAGAAATGATGCTGAAATGTAGACACGACACAAACGGAAATTTAAACTTAAACATGACTAACCACACATTAACTCTAAATCTACATGAAAGAATAATATGATAATAATCAATAACACCTACCACCACTCAAAAATAATAATAATAATAATAATAATAATAATAATAATAATAATAATAATAATAATGATAATAATATCTGCTACAATCATTTAAATTCATGTCAAAAATCTAATTCACTCAATACAAAATACTAGGTACAAATGTAAGCTTCTAATAAATTCACTGTACACACGAAGAGACTCATAATAGACTACACAAAAATTAACCAAAAATTTCCAACTAGCTAGGATAATATTAAACCAACTGAATCAAACTGGTAGACATAATTCCTGATTTATGTATAATCACCATCCACCGGCTTAATACTACCACCTACAGTCACCTAGCAGCCTAACTGCCATCTTGATACAATCAACCCCAAGAAACTACCATTGAAGCTTTGATACTCAAACTTAAACTAAGATGATACAGTAATAATGATACATTTTTTAAAATTAAAATGGAACGTTGAACTACAGAAATTCTAAGAATGTAAACATCATTAATTATGATTAGAATTAAAATTGAATTAAAGTAAACACTCATATATCAAAGACTACAGTGACGTTTGAAACCCCCTCCACGCTTATGACCAATACAACCCAACCTCCGACCCACAACAATACGTTCATAAACGACTCCACCCAATAAGCTCTTTACGACTACCACATTAATACAGAATACACCCCCCCCAAGAAATACAGTAACTGTAAAATTAATTCCGTTCCAGATAAGAAACTGCTTTTCAATCAGCCCGATCCAAGGAGACATCAATTCATTTTCCTGATGAGATGCAATGGGCATTGAAATACCATAGCGATAACTTTTCCGGGGATTTTGTTTTTTACTCTAACCACTCTGATAGAATAAAAACTTTACTTTTACAATAAACAGTCATCGAGCATTCCAACTGATGATTTTTATAAATTTATGATTACCAAACTAAAACCATCCTATATAACTATTTACCCCTGGGAACATACACCTCCCAGATTTAACCGTTATTTATTCCAGATAAGTATGGATATATAGATAGAATAAAAGCATATAAAAAAAATCGTATTTCGATCAACATCCACATAAAGAGAATGATAACTGGAATTTCTTTTCAAATGCACCACTAAATAAATATATCTGAACATGACGGGGAGTACCATAGCAATAAACCTTTCCTGTTTTTTTTGATACTCCTGAAACAGGGCTATATTAAAACAGCTGATGAACTCCATAATAACAAATAAAATTTTGAATACAAATAAAACTAAATTACATGCACCAAGAACTCAGAATTACATAATAAAATAGAAATAAAACAATATGCTGAAATAACACTAATCAGATTTGAGGTGGCCAGCGTGGCAAATGATGGTGGATATTTTTGGACTATAAATAAAAATTGACTAAAACTTTTTTTCTCCTTTTCAGCATTACAAGATGGAAAGTGTACACATACACACAAACAGAAACACACACGCACACACACACACACACACACACACATATATATATATATATATATATATATATATATATATATATATATCCACAATCGCTATTGATGTAATGCGTCGAGAGACCCAAAATCTATATTTAAGTGGCACCATACAATGTTTATTAACGAAGGACCTCACCATTGAAAAATCCACATGTGCTCAGAATTAAAGAGATTTCATTCTTATTCTTATTGTTGTGACTTTTTGAATTTTGCTTCTCCTTTTTGTTGTTTTCGTTGTTGCCTGTCGCAATTGTCATCTTTCCTTTCCTGTTCATGCTGTGGCCGCCATCTCACCGAGACCACCAAAGACCTCACGCCCCCTCCCCCACGCTCCTCTTCACAACTACCCCCTTCAGCGATCAGGATCTACGGTTTGTCGTCTGAACCTTCCAAAGGACAGACATTGTAAATTATCTGCCCTCCAACCCACCTGTCCCTTCGCTTATGGCCTGATCCAGTGTCATTTTTCAGGTAATAAAAAGAAACATCTTTTATTTTATTTAAAGTGCAGCAGCGCATATATATATATATATATATATATGTATATATATATATGTATATATATATATGTATATATATATATATATATATATATATATATATATATATATATGTGTGTGTGTGTGTGTGTGTGTGTGTGTTTGAACGCACCGTCGTCTTGAGACATTATTTTGTATATGAATGTTTGAGTGAGTAACTGCTTACTTCTATCTACTACAGCACAGCATAAGTGTGACCAACGTGTTACTTAATGAATACACATACATTTACTTACATTGAAGAATACATACATATATATATATATATATATATATATATATTAGAGACCGTTAACAAAAACTGTCGCTCAAAATATTTTTTTTCTTTTTTGAAGTTGGTCCGACAGGCTATGTATGTATCATTCGTACAGACTGCACCAATGGAGTTAGAGGTCTGAAAATTTCTACGTTTACTCTTTGTTATATCTAAAATATGTTCTTGTTTTTTTTTTTATCTATGCCCCAAATCAGTTTTTTAGTGTAAAGCGGGTTGAATTTGCCGAGTAAAATTATGCTAAATAGATCGTTTTTTGAAAATTCAGACTTTTGAGATTTCCAACAAAAGGTGAGAGAAGAATGATCACACCTTTTTTTTCCAATCTCTTGATTGATCACCCCCAACGCGAAATGCTGTTGGTTATTTGATGGTTTCTATTGACTTATTAGAACTGATTATATACATATTTACATTGTCTGTTCATTTGTTAATCCATCCTTATAGCTATTCGGACATATGCACACACATAAACATATATTAAACAATCATAGCGTCAAAATTTTGAATCATGGAAAAAGAAAACCATCGAAGGATAAACAAAAAATAAATTATTTTTATGACATAACTGACTTTTTCCGCTGGAAAGCATCTAAAATGAGGTGAAAAAACATCTAGAAACATCGAGATTTTGGAGAATCAAGATGTTATCTATAAACCCGTCATTATAAAGCCCTCAAAAAGTTTTTTAAAAGAACTTTTCAACAAGAATAGATTTTTTTAAAGAAAGTTTTAGAAAGCGTTCAGTGGGGTATTGCAGCTAATTTTCAAGTCTTCAGACAAGACAGTATGGCCAGTATGATACGTAAACAAACATGCAAACACACGCATATGTAAAAAAAAAAAAGAAAAGGGAAATAACCCTTCACTGCCTTTTCGTGGCTACGGTTGTCCAATCATTTGTAGCTGCTATTGTGATATGATTAATGTATTCACTTGAGTAAAAAGAAAACCACCTCACAAAACATCACTTTATTATATAGTCTATGAAAATATGTGATAACCTTACAAGTACTTGTAACCTTGGTGTACAATTATGTACATGCACGTACTCTATTGTAAGCATTCCTGGGTATTTAGGAATAAACGACAATGCTGTAGATAGGTATGTATATCTAAAACATGTAGATATATGTGGATATGCATAGATGTGTATGGCCTACCTGTATATGGAGTGTGGGACGCCGACTGATATGGATGACACCTTTTATACATAAGTGTCAGATTATATACTTTCTGTCGGTACAAATATATTTACAGTGGATAGTTCCGGTGCTGTAATAGAGCCCAGTTTGAATTTTTAATTTACTTATGAAACCACTTGGACATGCTAGAGGGACCTTCAGTGAGTAAGATTATTTGGGGGAGAAATTCCAGATCAGTTGAGAGAAAAAATAATACGCCATTTTTCATAACGGCGGATTTTCGCAGTGATTTTCATTAAATATGGACGTATCGTATATCGTTGGGAAGGAAATTTCATACCGAGTAAAGTTTACAGAAGAACCACATACCTCAGAGCAAATCCTTTCAAGCAATTAATAATCAAGTGTCAGGAGTATCTTTGAACGTATATCTCTTCATTCAAGCGGTTTTGCGTGTATTTCTTCACAATGAAGACGAAAATCATGGAACACAATACTCAACCAGAATTAATGATATTGAATAGTTTGTCTTAATTACTCCAATCTCTACCTAGCTTCCGGACAAGTAAAACAGAAAACAGCAGTTCCCAACAAAGTTAAGCATCAATGAGCTTGCTCTGTATGTAGATGGGTGTCCTTTGACGAACAGTGGTTACAGTGAACTAACTGGGTCGACTTGTCGTGATGCAATTGTTATCAAGCCGGTCTTGCAGTCTATTACTTCTGAACCACGACATAGCCAGATTCTTAAGTTAGTTGGAGTGAACACATACGTATCAAATAGTTTGAATTTAATTCTACATTTTTATGTTTTATCTAAAATCAAGACACTTGAGTCATTTAACTATTCTCAAACTCCAACAGTTGACTTTAATATGGTGAATTCGAAAGACATTGGAATTTAAGACTCTCTCTCTATCTCTCTCTCTCTCTCTCTCTCTCTCTCTCTCTATATATATATATATATATATATATATATATATATATATATATATATATATAATTTAGGAATATTATTGTGCCATCCACAGACAGCTGATTCGATGTATTGCATCTCTTCAGTGTCGCTATAGACTTTTATCCAGTACCGGGGGGGGGGGGCAGAATTGAAACCCTCACATCAGACCTGGAGGCCGATATCCTACCACTGGATTACGGAACTGGGTGGTCAGTAAGACTGGATTTATGTGATATATTCATTTACGTAGAAACTCCTAATCCACCAGAGTGCTCTATTCCTATGGAAGAGCATTATATATATATATATATATATATATATATATATATATATATATATATATATATATATATATATATATATATATATATATATATATATATATATGTATATATATATATATATATATATATATATATATATATGTATATGTATATGTATATATATATATATATATATATATATATATATTGTACTTTCCTTCTTTCCTTTTTTTCTGTCTTTCTTTCTTGTATCCTTTTTTTATCTCAAGGATAGATTGAAAAAAGGTATAATATGACGTAGTGTGACTTAAAAAAGAAATAATTTATTTCCTATTCTCTCCCTTATTATGATTGAGATACCAGCTTTCTTTCTTCGTTACAAACGCCGTCAATCTCTCTTTAAAAATCGTTGAAAAAGCGCCACTCTTGAATATGCTCAAGGGGGTGCTCCCCTACTTCCCCTCTCACTGCGACAATGTTTTCAGTCGTCAGTTCAATCTTCACTGGATCCCCCATACATGTAGACTTGTGCCTGAACTAAGCTAAGTGAGTAACTACTGAGGTTGATGTAGAAGATGAAGCCAAGTTTAGTAAATAACTACCCTTATTTCTAAGTTCATTAGTTCTTGCCCATCTTCTAAACTTTACATCCACCCTACTACAGATATATACGTGAACTCATTCAGATTTATGGTGAAGTCTTTATGAACAACTATTCAAATCTAATACATTTCTGATTATCTTGTTAAATATTAGAGAACAAGAGGGAGTCCATTGACGTTGAAAACTTATTAATGCATTTTATTTGAAATAGTAGATCATCATCATGATCACCACCACCACCATCGTCATAATCATTTTTATAATTTTCCCCCTTTTACGTCTCGTAGTATTCATTGCTAGTTTCGACTTGAAACTTAGGGCAGGCAACAGTGTTATGACTGGCATTTTTTTCCATATCATTATATATATATATATATATATATATATATATATATATATATATATATATATATATATATATATATAAGAGGACACATACGAAAGAGTTAGTTGTATAAAAGACAAAATATTTACGTTGACTGCGCTTTTCGAAGGATATGGGCAGTGCCTATAGGGGATGTACTGGGTCACTCTATTGTGTATGTCTGTACTCATTGGGGGCTAGAACGGAGCACACAGGTATGATGTGGTTGATAGTCTCAGCTGCACTGTCACAGAACTAGTAGTTGGGGTGAGCACCGTTCTTGATAAGGTATGCTAGGTAGTTCCTAGTAAGAGGGCTCTGGTCTTGGGCATCAACGATGGAACCCCCTGTTTTGGCTTTTAACCCTGAACCTCGTAGCCCCTGATTGGTTTTGGTATTATCTCCAACAGCATCTTGGGAACGAAGTGGGTATTGGTCGTGCAGGGGTTTCTGACCCTAGTGTTCTTTTAACATTAGAATTCTTTGTTCCTTGTTTTTACATTTTTTGCAACCTTAGTTGCTGCTTGTTGGTTTATGTCGGTCATGTTTAGTTATTTCGGAATGCATAGGATGCCCTCACGACAGAGTGGGGCTTCTGTGATGTCTCATGATTTTAAACCAGAGTCAACATCCAGTCGTCACTTGCCTGCAGGTAAGCGTGTAGGCCAAATGTCGAAGTTTTGTTTGACACTGCTAATTGGATCATACCTTTACCTGGGGAGATAGAGTCAATCTACATCTGCTTTTGGGTGGTGCATTCGGCTGTTGGCGTTTCTCGGTTATGTTCCAGTTTATGGTGTACTGCACTATAAGTATTGCCAAAGTGTTGATGGCTTTTGTTCTCGGGGAAAGATATTTTTGTTTCCAAGTTGGGAGTACATTCTATTCGATACTATTGACATGATTAGTTTATAGGAGGCTGTGAGGCACGTGATGGGTCTGTAGTTTTTTTTGTCTTATGTTTCACAGTTTTTGGGTTGGAGATAAGTTTTGTTATAACCTAACCTCGCTGGTGCTTCCTGTGGGGCGTTCATAACGTTGGGCAGATTTTTGTATGCTTATGTGTTTCATTTGAGTGCCCCCCGTAGAGCATCATGGACTTCTCCCATTGTTATATTGCTGCATTCCTGTGAGGTTTTACCTTTCATTCTTTCATCTTCTCTTATAAGTTACTCTGCATTTACGTTGAACGTTTTACCGTTGCTCAGAATCTTTACCCGAAATTTCTCCATTGAAGGTAATTTTTTTCCAAATCTCCGCTGGCTGTTTGTCCATAGCGATGCTGAATTTCTTGGCGTCTGTGTTAAACACAGGGTTTGGGTGGTAAAATTCAATTCTTTTCTCAAACTGCCTCATCCTTGGGTTTATGATTTGCATCTTCTGTTCAACTATTTCAATAGTTAAAATTTTTCTGTCAGATTATATTTTTTCATGACCTTCCTACATTTTTTGGTTTGAATGTTCACTCATTTAGGGGGCTCATCAACTGTAGATGACTCTCTACTTAGGTAATCTATCTCCTTTTTGTTGTTGTATACACGGCAGCGTGTATTATATTATTTAGACTAGTTATATTTGCGATATTCGTTACCTCTTATAGGATTTCGAGCACCCTATTGTATATTTTCATCATAAATCTATTGATTTGTCGGATTTTTAGAAAGTGGTTGTCTCCTGTGGTGATTCGAGTTCTCTATTTTACATAATCTCCAGACCATGTTCACCTTCGATAAGTTTATCTTATCTATATTGTTGTTTCTTTTTTGAAAATTCGTTTGTCTTGTTTATTGTTACAGTGGAAACCCCACTCTCAAGTCTTATGTCATTGGCATATAGTTGTATCTCTTCCGCGGTCAGTTTCCGTATATATATATACTGGGGGTTCTTTTGTTTTGTTTATATGTTTCGGCTGGGTTACCTCTGCTGGTTTGATGTTGTTAGTGGTGTTCTTTATTTCATTGATTTCCGCTGTTGTTGGTCCGTTGTTTCTTAGAATGTCTCTGTGGGCGTTCTGCTAGTTTATTTGCATCAATATAGGTGCGGGTATTTCCATCCCCACCCCCTAATATAGAATATGTCTGGGCTGTTGAATTTTCAGCTGATTATTATCATTATTATTATTATTATTATTATTATTATTATTATTATTATTATTATTATTATTATTATTATTATTATTATTTTAACTCTCGTCGTATACAGCAATAAATTGAAAGTCAAATTTTAACTTCATTAAATTGAATAAGTTGTCAGAGTAGATCCTCAAGAAAAAAGTTGGAAAAGATGTTTTTTACACTCTGTACTTGTTTAAAATAGCAAGTTCGAATGAAAAGCATATCCTTTATTTTTCTGAAGAGCATTTTCAATCTGACCCAAAGTAATCATCAGGCTCATTACAATTAGTTTACCCATAACGTCAAAGAATGACAGCTATATCTTAAAAAATTTTCAATTACTTTGTACTTATAAAATATCGAAAATATTATGTTTCTCGGAATTTCCTTGTCTATGTTCAATAGTTCCTGAATATTTAACTAAACTAAAGATGGTATTAAGTAAAGATACAAAACGAAATTGGATGAGCCCAATAAAAGGAGATTAGCAGATAGCTGTTCGTCAAATTTGTATGTGTATGAATGATGGAAAGTGTCACAACAAACATATACGTATATTGATACACCTATGTTCTCAAATAAAAATGGACTGCTCCCCAAATTTACAAATAACATTTATTTCACCATTGGAATTACGGTTTTGTCTTTTTTCCCTTCTTAGAATCACACGCTTGAGCGACATAAAATATGAGAAACTATTTTATAGAAGGAATGGGAGTGAATGCTTCGTGGAGATGACATGAGGTGTTTGACTGGTCGATTTCTCAAATAGTCAGTCAGTGACGGCGATTGCCGCTATTGATGCTTGCACTTCTAATATGAGAGAAAGAAATCAGTGGAATGAATAAAAGAAAGAGAAAAATAGAAAGAAAAAATGGACTAAATGAACAATATAATTACTTTGCTTCAAAAAATCCTGATAGCATCTCACAAAAACTTTGTTCATAAAAATTGTGACCGCTGACTTTAAATCAAATTCAAAAGTTTCTTCGTTGAAACTTGTTGTATTGGTTTACTTTTAAAGTATGTTTACGATATCACACTCAGAAACTTATTGTTGTTTTGATTTTAACCTCTGACCTTTCAACAAACAAAATGTTTCTAAAATTAAATCTTAACATTGGGTTTCTAAAGCTAATGTTTCTTCTGCCCTTGGTCTATCATCCTCCTCAAATATCTTTGGTCACCTCGACACACAGACTTCTGGTTTGCTAAACGATAGTCTGCTAAGCAGTTCGTGTGTGGCACCACCGATTACCAAACAAAGGGTCGGAGCAATTTGCTTTCAACATCTAGTTACGACTTCCTGAACACCAAAAGCCACTGCAAATCAATTACCATCTCAACATGACTTAATGCTGTTAGAAACTGTCAACTGAAACTGCCATCATCATTATTTTCAACATTTACACAGGTTTCTTTAGTGTTTAAGTCGGTCCAACTGGCTGGCTATGTACGTATGCATCATTCGGACATCCAGACACAAAATAAAGACATAAATATATGTAAATATACCTCTATGAAAATTTGTATCAGAAACCGTCTACCAAAACTGTCACCCAAACTGTCAACATTGGTTTCTTCAGGTTTTGAGTTAGTTTGGCTGGCCAACTGGCTATGGATGCATTTAACATTCATATAAGCCGCAATGATAAAGCTAAAAACTGAAAATTTCAACATCCACTCTAGTCTCTTGTGTCTTAAATTCTTCTCAAAAATACGGTTTTCAGTGGAAGGTTCAGTTTACAACTTAAATTTATGCAAAATTCATCCCTTACTTTTTTTTTATCCGGCAGCGTTCACACTCATCTTTTTCTTTTAAATTCAGAATCTTTTCAGTGATCACCACTCAGCAAAAAACGAGAGAAGTGACTTATTCATGGGTCATCCTTTTTTCCAATTCTTTAATTGATCACCCCCAACACGGGATATTGTCAGAAGACAATGGTTGCATTATAGTTTCGTTTGAGCGACTAACCAAGCAACTGTCAATGGCAATAGCACGAAAATTAAATGTCTCCTTCATCATGAGTGTGCATATGTTTGTGCATGTGTGAATGTATGTATACCGTGTATGTGTGTGTGTGTGTGTGTGTATGTGTGTGTTCAGTTGTTGAAGTTACTTCCAGTGGGGAACTCACACCAAATAGATCCCTTTGTCTTCGCTACCCGTAATTTTCACTGTTGTTTTTTTCATGTTAAAAAGCAATTTTTACTAATTTTGGTCAGTCTAAAAAAAGATTCTAGGAAGTTTTGTGGGTAATTTGGAGTGAGCATATCTGGAATGTGGTAAAAAATAGAGATCTGAAATGTTGATGTATTATTCAGACGTATGTCACCCAAATGTTGATTATTTATTTTCGAAAAAGAAAAAAAAACATTTAAAAAAAAAAAAAAATGTACTTCTAGAAGTGTTTTGTCAAAACATTTCCCCACAAGATGGCGTTTGTTTCATGAAAATCGTTTCATTAATAAGGGAAAAGAACGCCCTTAAATTTGTAAATCATAGTTTTTAAAAGGGTGAAAGTTTTTGTAAGAACACCTCATTTGTGATGTTACATTTGTTTATTCTACATTATACCGGAAAATTACATTATTTATCTTTCGCAAACAATATATACATTATATATTGATACAATCTAGATTCAAAGTCTTGGTGGCGGAATATCAGGTTAATGTTATGATAATGAGAAGAGAATTTAAAAAAGGTGTCTTTCAAAGGAGTCTCCCAAGTGATTCAATATTAACAATGTCAACAGGTTGGGGTTAGCAGAAGGGATCCTACATTTAATAATGGAAAATATATACATTTTAGTCGTACTGATTTTTTTAATTTAAAAACATTTATGGCTTCGAAAATCAAAGTACGTCAATTTAGAATACTACAAAAATATCGAATATATATGTTCACCAATACAAATTATTTGTGTAAAGATTATTAACTAGTTAACGTGGAAATTTGCAAAAGAAAATTTTAGCCAACAGCACACACAGATTTTTCAATTTTACCTTTGAAAACGCACAATGTTTGGATTACGAGCTGCCTATCTGTAACAATTTCTTTCTGGCAGTTTGCTCGTAAGTACAAATTGTTCGTAAGTCGAGCTTTTAGTAACTCAAGGACTACCTGCATTTAGACAAAGGAAATCGCTGAATTTCAAATACAGTTAATGCATTTTAGAAAGCTGTTTTTCTGACACTTTGCATTGATAGGACATTTCTAGTTGAATTCGATTATCTGCGTTCTTCTTCCTCTATTTCTTCTTCATTGATGAAGATCCTACTGCTGATGAAGGCACTAAATATGATATGAAAACCGTTATGGTGTCAGTAGCAATTCTGTGGTTTGGATCATAAAAAAAAACCATCTCGAATGAAATGACGGATGTAATTTATCAGAAGAGTTACACTAAGCCTCTAATGGAATCACGAGCTGTAATTGAAAGATGAATTAAATCCGAAGAACAAATCTAAGAAAGAAAGCCAGGGAGATCATGTAAAAGTGCTGAAGAATGAGAAGCGGGTCGCGTCGGTTTTGGGAGGCATAAAAGGTTACTGTTCCACTAACCCAGTTCTTTACCAGACGGGGACGTCAAGAAGAATGAAAAAAAGGAACCAGAAAAGTTCTACTAAGAAAAAAAAACTCAAGATGATGAAATGGAATAAATGGAGGAAGGAAAAAAAAAAACGGCTTAAAGTAAAGAAAAGAAATAGGTCTGGTTATTCACTCAATAGACACCGTCGTGTGATCAACGTCTCTTGGCAGCTAGTCGTGTTGTGGGTGATCAAAATAAAATTGGGGAAAAAAGGGTGATCAATGAATAAGTTACTTCATTGGTCTCTTGTCAGACAGTGATCACTAAAAGAAAATCGAATTTTCAAAAAACAAGCGTGAATACTGTCGGGAACTAATTGAGGTGAGGGATCAATTTAGCATGAACTTACATTACAAATTAAAGCCTCAGTAAAATCATATTCAGGCGGGAGGTTACACACATACATACATAGATACATAGTTTTGGTGACAGTTATGGTTGACGTCTCCTGATACATATATATATTATTCTATCGGACCAAATATGTCCATCTCTCATACATGTCCATCTCTCATACATAACTCGCGTTGAAAGAGACTAAATGAGATGAGAATTTGGGTTCAAAGCAGTTATTTGGCCTTTGCATTACCGGCAGTTGTTCAGCTCAATGGTAATAGCAACGCCACCTTGAAGCAGCTATCTTATCGGTGGTAGGTTTGATTTCCTGCTGCAGCCCAATTTCCTTTTATCGCTTTTTCTTTTTATGTTGTCTAAATTGAGCGATATATTAACAGTGTAACGACGACAAATCATTTCAAATAAGTTTCTGCAAAATATAACGCAGTTTAAAAATCATTCTGTCGGACCAAATATGTCCATTTCTTGAATATGCACACACACATACACACACTCACACATACACACACACACACATACATATATATATATATATATATATATATATATATATATATATATATATATATATATATATATATATATTTGTAGAGTTGTTTATTTACATTGAGTTATTCCGAACATGTTTCGCAGGGAAAAGCTTCATCTTCTGCGGAAAGGTCTGACATCTTAAGCATTGGTAGAGCAGTAGATAGTTATGTAAAATCAGTAAAATGGGACATTCTATTTCCAGTCCACCCTTCTGCTGTGGGTCAGCCAACTGGATTGGTGATGGTAATGTCTGTCTTGAGAATTGCTTACTGGCTTGTGTGGGTAGGGGTCATCAAGGGGTCTGGTTTCCAAGAGACAGGTTGCCATGGGAACATTCCGGGTGGGAAGAGAATAAGTGTAATGGAATATACGGATTATAACAAGGAAGAGGTGGGATTAGGAATTCTGGTTTTAAAAAAACATTTGAAATAATATAGGGAATAGTTTTATGATTGAGAAAAGCACCAGTGATTGAAAGATGGTTTTATTATTATAGAAGCAGTCAGTTTGACTTGGTTTTAATCTTCCATCTTTTTATTCTATCCTTATTTGTTTATTTATTTAAACTTTTAATGTGATTATTATTTTCCATTCCTGGGTGTGGGGGCAGGTGGGGACTCCTTGGGGTTGGTAGGAAGAAATTTTTTGTGCGTGTGTGTATATCGCAATCTTTTGGCTCATGGGTGTGTGTTACTTAAAGCTTGCGAGCAGTTCGGGTATTCAACAGTGATGGTGATAATCTTTTGGGTTAGAGTTAAGTGTCAGGTTGTTCAATTTGATGTTTAGTCCATTAGGGGGTAGAGTTTGTAGAAGTAATATCCACATTTTAATGGTTGCTTTATGTGGTGCAATTCATATATATATATATATATATATGTGTGTGTGTGTGTCCGTGTGTGTGATCCAAATGGATAAATGATCCGAATTAAGCCAGCTTACGTGTCTCCTTTACAGTTGCCCTGAGAATTGCAAAAATGAGAAACCTCACACAATCGCTGAAACTTTGATGTTGACCCGCTGAAAAGATATTGTTAGCTGCATGTTGGGAGGAAAGGTTGCAACGAAACTGAGTACTTTGCCACTGACAAATGATACTGTTCATCGGACGACTTGACATATCAGATGATATCAAAAATCAGATCAAATACGCTCCGCTACGTATCTTCAAGTACTACCTTTATGAGTCCACAGAAAAGTGTTTAATTTCAACCAACTTGAAAGGGATTGCTTTTGATTGTATCATATCATAGCTGTCATAAAAGTGTGAATTTCTTTTCCTATTTTCTTGATTTGTCAAAATAAATGTATTTTTGCTTATTGATTGAGGTTGGAAGAAAATGAGCAACATCTTCGGCAAATTATCTTTTATTTTAAGCAAAAATGCGACTCACAAAAGAAGACATGTACAGTTTAAGGGGAAGGTTCTGTGAATGATCAATATGTCAAAAGTGGTTTGTGAAGTTTCGTGCTGGAGATATCCTTACCGAACGGCGTCCCACGATCAAGTAGTAAGGTTGATAGCGATCGAATCAAGATTTTGTTTGAAAATAATCGACATTATACGATGCAAGAAGAAGCTAATACACGCAAAATATCTAAATCAAGTGTGGAAAATCATTTGTCAGCTTTGTTATGTTAGTCGCTTTGATGAGTGACTTCCACACAAGTTTGATAAAAACAACTGCTACACCGTATTGAAGTGTGAAACAAATTGTGACAGACATGAAAATACTCATACCGTCATTCAACAACAATGTGTAAACAGCACCGATCGGGGGATGTGAGTTCGATTCTTGCCGAAAGCCTTCTCTTTGTTTCCGATCAGAGCTGTTTACTTGCTACCGTAGAGTGACAGTTCGAGTTGAGTTGTGATAAAAACAATTGAAAATTAAGATGAACATGAAAAGGAGTCATAATGAATACTATGAAAAATATCTCTTATTTTTACGTAATAAACCAAATGGACATTTTGGATGAGCCAATTATACTTATCCTTTAAATAAAAATACTTGACTGATTAAATAAACTGGCCAGGTTAAAAACTCAATAGAACTTTCACTTGACCAACGTCTTTTTGCAATATGCTATGTTGGGGGTGATCAATTTAAAAGAATCAAAAGTACGATCCATGACCCGTTCACAGACATGCAACGAAAATACAAATATCACTCTATTTCAACGAACACGGAAGAAACAGCAATCACTGACATTCACGTTCTATTTGTCTTATACATGGGTTCTTCGCATGAGTATTCATTGGCATGTATGGTGGCTTCAAATTCGTAGCCTTTTCCAGAGACATTTTAAAAATTTTCTATATAAAAATTGGATAGGAATACAACTCACGGTCGCAGTCAAAAATTGAACGATCGTTGCGTTAAAATTTGAAGCCAGGTAAAAAATTTCATCACTTAAATAAATATGGTCAGAATAAGTTCTATTTACGACCCTCACTAGCCTTTTCCGCTCAAAATATCTAAAATAGAGTAAAAGAAAAATAAAAAAAAATAAAAAGAATCTAAAAATATCTAAATTCTGGAGAATCTAGATGTTATTATCGAACCCATCAGAATAAGACTAAAAAAAGAAAAAGGTCCGAAAAAAATTTTTTTTTACCGAAATTAAAAAACAACAAAAACAAAACAATAAAAAGGGTAGAGTAGAGTACGGATGAGAAATTTCAAGTATGCAGACAAAACAGTGTGGCAAGGAGCGGTGGAACATACAAACATGTAAACAAACACATGCCCTCATGAAAAAAATATTGATGTTACGCGCAAAAAGAAAGGTCACATAGTCAACTAAATCCCACTGTAGATAGAGCTAACAATTTAAACCAGTGAATTTCGAAAACAAATACAACGAAAAAAAAAAACAATATAAAAAGTAAAGAGAAAATGGGGAAGAGGTTGCAACCGGAAATACTTGAAAAGAATTGCAAACAAAATCTCTTGGGTCGTTCTATATATATCTATGTTTATATAAATAAATCTTCCATATACATATACACGTATATATATGGAAGATTTTTTATTGTCTTTTGAATTATAGTGCTCAATAGTGATATAATAAAGCTATATAATTGAACGAATAAAGAATGTTTGATGTTTTCCTCAAACAAATTTGTTTTATCCTCTTAATGCACTTCGCAACTGAAAGCCGAAAAAAAAAACAACAGTATGAATTGATTTTACCCAATTGATAAGTACATTAAAAGTACAGAACAAATTTGTTATGGGAAAACGTCACACACACACACACACACACACACACACACACACACACTCACACACACACACACACACATATATATATATATATATATATATATATATATATATATATATATATATATTCTGCTGTTTTCTCTTTTAGTTGATTTCCTTCATGACCTCCAAAGAATGCTTGACGAACTGAAAGAAAAAAAGCAAATAAGTTGGTTTCAAAGTGAACTTCAGCAAAACGAATGTCATGTACAGCAAACATGTTGAAGACAAATACACAACAATCAAAATCGAAAATGCAAGACTGAAGAAAGTAGACCACTACATCTACCTGGGACAAGGAATCTCCATGAAATCCTCAGAAGTAGAAGAAATCGAGCGAAGAAAAAGCTCCCGGTGGAGCAAGCTCTACCCTGTAAGCACAACAAAATCCTAATAGTACAAAAAAGAAGGGTATACAACCAATGCATCCTTCCGATAGTCACCAATACAGCTGAAACATGAAATCTAACCAAAAGATAAACCTTCAACCTAAGAACCATGCAACAGAGGAAAATCACGATCAACAAAACGTGGAGAGATCACCAGTCAGCACAAAATTTTAGAGGAAAAAAAGGAGTCGGAGATATCATAGAATCTATTAAAAACTCAAATGGCAATGGGCTGGTCATGTCGCAAGAATGACAGACAACTGATGGACATCATGCGATGCCGTGGCTGATAAGATATAAGATTGCATGAAGAACAAGACAAGTTCAGAAAGTATTGGCTCCGCGACGCCCATGGCGGATATTGATGGTGATAACAAATATATTTGCTTCAATGATCAATTCTGGTTACCCATATGTTTCCATCTGACTTTCCGAAGACAATGACGTAAAAATAACGCTAATGGTAACTTTTTGTGACTATTTACCCTCGGCTCTGGTTGATGGTACCGCTACTCGTTGTCAGTTCGTGCTCGCTCGTAAATTAATCACTGTAAATTTATCATTATTGTTTTAACTTCTCCAACGACTCATTCAAGCACTTATGGACAGTATGAAAGAGGAAAGATTGGAGAGAGAAAAAAACCTGGAACAGAGCCAGAAAGATTTGAAGAAAGAAAGAAACAAGCAACAGAACGAACAAATTACAGAAAGGAGAAACGATTGGAGGCATGATGGAAGGATCGTAAAGATAAGGGAATGTGCAATGCTAGTTGTGGTCAATGTCATCAAGAATCCTAGGCTATTTACGTGTAAAGCGATCGAAAGGTTATCTTGAGGAACTTTCCCGAAGTGGTTCACTGCCGACTCTGTCAACCGCATCATCCTAAGCTTGGATTTCATTTGTACATTGAGATTTGACTGTGGGAACGCGGGTGTACAGTGTAAAACTCTTGGGAATGCAAGCTCACCACTTCCAAAGGCTGCTTGCAATATAATGCGTAGGCTTTGTAGCCAATCTTTGCATTGACGCATTTTCTTGGATTTTCCTTGAACAGTGATGCTGGATAGTTAAAAGTGGCTAGATTCAATTTCCAGATAACTGAATAGCTAAAAATCTTATGTACGCTTCAAAGATCTTATTTCAATCCTTCAGATGAATACGCTGTTTTATAGAACTAGATGTGTGGTGACCAATGGCTGCAGGGCATACCAACAGTATCTTGAACAAAGCTTTTATTTTTGTTAATAACTGATCAGTATATATATATATATATATATAGACACACACACACACATATATACATACACACACACATATATATATATATATATATATATATATATATATATATATATATATATATAGAACGTTATTTTTGTGAATGGTAATGTTTTATCAATACGTTGTACATTTATATTTTTTGGAGGCTTTGCATGAGTTTTCGGAGCGTATGCTGTTACTAGGAAATGGAATCTACTCAATTTCAGTCGTATTTTGATAAATCTGGCCAGTTTTAGTCATTCAAAATCGATGTTAAATAAAAATGCATCAATTCAAAGATATTCTGCAAAATTCAATAAGTCATTCTCTCTTTGGTTCAGACACATATGAGGTCATGAGAAATATACATTAATTGATTGTTCTATACCGAAACGGAGGAAGTGCCAGAAGCCAATTGATCAGCAGCGCGGGTGACCCGAGTTCAAACTCCTACTGAGACTGGCACTGATGCCCATGTGAAAGGCATGAATTCGTCGCCCCTACTCCACTCAGCTATGGAGAATATAGCATATGGTGAAGTGAGTGAGTCCATTCTGGGTTCTAGTCGCCTTTAAATCTATTTCACCTGTCGTGAACCTTCGAGTACAAGTCGAAACAGAGAAACTCGTAATATGCAAAGCCTGGGTAGCAATGGCTGAGGTCAGCATAAATTAGATTCTGAAGTGTCATCGTGACGAAATGATTACTCAGAATTTGCTACTTTCACTATTGGTAATTAGTTCTCAGTTACTTCCCTTACAACTGTGGTTTTCATATTTCCGTTAATTTTCATTTGTGTTGTAGTGGAAATTGGTTTTTACTGATGAATAATAATAGTAACAAGAGACTAAGGTGCATTTGCTTCTTTTTTTTAAATTAAAACTAAAAGCATATTCCTGTAAAAAATGATGGGGTTATTTTTATATGGATTGGCTACGAGGAGCATAAAGCTATTTATTTATTAGGATATTTATTTCTGACTATATACATATCCGTCAAGAATGACGGTGTTATCTATGCGTTGATCGACACTGAGGAGCCTAAAGCTATTTCATTAGGTAATTTATTTTTAATAATTTGAGTATCATAATTTCAAGTTTTTTTTCAAAGTCCCAACCCATCTCAAGCTGTTTTAAAGTGTGATGATCAGACATGAAGTCTTAAAGATTTCTATGACGTAATTCCTATTGTTATGTCATGAATATGAAGGTTACTCGACCAATGAGATCATCCCATTTGAATGCAAACAGAGATAGAAACAAACAAATATACAGCAAAATGTGCATTTAAGTTCATTATATGGTTAGGTTAACATAATATGATTTATAAGCAACTAAAATGTGTTTAGATTTTCAAAATCCTTTATACATCGTCTTTGCATCATGTAATGTCATGGTGTAATAAAGTGTGCAGTCAGTGTATGTGTGTGTGTATGTGTGTGTGTGTGTGTTGATAGATAGGTAAGACTCACCGTAGTATTGTGTATAGTACATTGGTCATATGAATCACCCATAAAAAAATTCATCCAATACAGGGTGGTCCACGAATGAAGTCTCTTTAAAAAGAATTGAATCAAAGAAAACTCTTTTTCTATCGCTCTGTATGTTTGCCTGCGTGTGTGTTCGCAAGTGTATGCGTGTGTATATATATATATATGTGTGTGTGACGTAGTATGGGCTTGTGTATAAGCATGCAGATATCTCTATACATCTACATATTTGGAGATAGATACGCCTACCAGCGAGCATCGTTCGCCGTTGTTTGACCTACTTTACACGTGTTCCCCGGCCTCCGTGTCAGTGGTCACTTACAATACGGACACACAAGTCAGCTCAAGTCATGCAAAACTGACCACGAATAAAATATTCCTCCGATAAAATCTCATAGAATACTGAAGCCCAGAATAAACTAGAACTGATCTGCCTTGTCAACCATCGAATAAGAGAGACAATGGATATCTTTCCGGATATCGAGAAGGTTGAACGAGGATCGTAAGCGACAATAGTGCATTCAATACATACCTATACAAAGGGTCAGTGCTTTTTACCAGCATGAATTTCAGTAAAATGATATGCTAGCAGATGGACATACGATTATATTCATCGGTTTGCAAGCCGTATAATTAAATTTTATCAGTTATGTTTCTAAATTCGTTTTTGCTTCTACGACTAGTGAAAGAAAAAAAATTATAGCAGTCACGTTTATTGACACTCATAATTTTCCATACAATAAACATACTGCGACTAGCTATAAATTGTCCATGAACATCCAGCATCTGTTCCGTGTTTCTCCAACACAACCACTCATTCATCATCATCATCATCAGTCTTTTAGCGTCCGTCGTTGGACATAGACCTTCCCCAGGATTTGCCACACTTCTCTATCATGGGCGTCACGGAGCCAGTACTTCCTGAACTTGTCTAGTTCATCTCTCCATCTAATATTTTGCCGGCCTCGGTTGCGCATGTGGTCTCGGGGAATCCATGTTGTGAGTCGTGATGCCCATCGATTGTCAGCCATTCTTGCAACATGGCCAGCCCACCGCCATTTGAGATTTTTTATGGATTCTATGATGTCTCTAACTCTTGTCTTTTCCCGGATGTGTTGTGCTGTTTTGTGGTCTCTCCATGCGAGGCCCAGCATTATTCTTTCATGTGCACGTTGCATGGTTCTCAGCTTACGGGTCTGTTTTAATCGATACTAAAACCTCTGAACTTTTAAAATACTCTAACACATGAATGGCTTTGTAATAAATGGTCCCGTATCTTTAGTATATCTATTCGATTCATAATTAAGATTGAAAGAGTCCAGGTAAGAACATATAAGCGGTCCTGGATTAACAATTAAGCAATATAAACTCGTGCTGAGGGCACTGGAAGAGAAGGAGCATCACAGGTTATTTGCTGTTTCCCGCGGTAATTTATTATACGTTGTTTAAATTGTTCATCATTGAAAGTTTACACTTGAAATTTGATGTATAACTGTTAATTCAAGCATTCACGTGATTCAGTCGTCCACACAAATACTATTGTAGAAAACTTCTTGATGTGTTTAAATATTTGGCTTGATAAAGTTAGAAAAGTTGTTGGAAAATGTATTTTTCTAACGTGATTATGTGTTTTGAATGAATATGACCCTGGTTGGTTAAGCAATGGGAGAGTTGAGGTTGGTGGGGGGTTCCATTTTGGGGTCCTTTTTAGGGCATCAAGCAGCTTTAATCCGGTCCTGCATATACGACACTGCATTTAGACCAAGAAAATAAACTTTCTGATTCGTCTATGAATTGCACTTACACCAAGCTGGCTACCCGGTGTTTTGCATTGTTGATATGTGCTGAGTTTTCTACTAAACAGCCAAAAGGCTCACATGCTGGTCTCATAACTTTCTTTTGTTCCATTCTGACGAACCGTGTTTCCTTAGATCAATTGCGAATACAACAACATTGTGCTCTAACCAATTCTGTACGAGTTCGTTGTTTAAAAAGTTGGGGAAAAAAATTATAACTTTTTCGAAAGAAAAGATACATTGTTATACACTCATAAAACGATTTATATGATACTATTATCTTCTGATTTTACGACACTTATTGATTAAAAATCTTTGTTTTTCCAATATTTACACACAGAAGAGGAACTTAAATCTGGTTTGTGTCCTGTTCATCTGGGCAACGTCAGTTAACACAAGGTTCGATTTCCGAAATGAGAGATAAGTGTTGAAACTCTACATTAGAACAAATTTCTCCCTCTGCCCTCTGCAGCCAATTGAGTACACTCATTGTGGGGGTATCCCATCGGTGGACTAGTATCCTGCCGAGGGAGTAATCATAAAAAAAAGTTTGTAGGTTTAAAGTCCTGGTCTCGACCAGACTTGAAACTTGAAAGTATCACGCTTGACGCTTGCAACAGAAACTGACTTTGTCATCGTTCGTTCATACTCCATTGGTGAAATCCCAGGCACCTTGCCTAGATCCAAATGCTCGGGGTCAAAATCATTGTTTCTCAGTCATACGATTATCAGACCTACTAAACAGCAGAAAACTAATACTTTTATAATACCCTATCGAGTATCAATATATTTACAGTATCGTGCGATTGTTACACTGGGTGGTAAATTTGATAAAGGATTCAATTACAGATATTTGCATTATATGTCTCCTTCGTCTGAAACAGAATGCTGATTGTCAAAGGCGCAAAGAAAATCTAGTTATCGTGAGAAAATATCTTAAATTTTGCTGATTACTATAATGAATTATAATTACAGCATTTTGTTGTGTTTTAATTACAGTATTAGAAGAGTGAATATAATATGTCACTGTGGCAAAGAGGATGGATTAAAGATCTTTGAAGAAGCGAGAGGCAGGATAAATCCGAGGATAAGTAAACAATAGAAATGGAAACAAAAGGGAGAACATCCAAGCGGAGATTTGGATATCTTATATCAACACCATTTTATAGTTAGTGAAGGCTGAGGATTTAAAATCACACACACACACACACACACACACATAAACACACACACACACAAAAAAAAAACACACCCATAAAAAAACACACACATAAACACACGCACACACACCTGTATACAAGAAGTGCGCATAAAATATACGAAGCTTAATCTTTATAGTCGTGTACACATGCCTGCACACACGTATACACATGTGTGCACACATTTGTTTATATGCGTTCATAGATATATGTCTGCATGTTTGTACCCGTCGTACTTGTTTTTTTCATCTAGCTCTGTGTACCGCCGATTTCTGAAGAGTGTGTTAGGCAAGAAATGTTTACATCCACCGGGTTCATGTCCTAGTAAAAACTTTTATCGTATTAGATATTGAGCATTATGATTAAACATCTACAACGAATAAAATCTGTTTTCATTTGTTTTATATTTGTTTGTTACAAATTGAGATAATATATGCATTATATATACACACACACACACACACACACATATCTATATCTATATAAATATATATATATATATATATATATATATATATATATATATATATATATATAATATATATATATATATATATATATATATATATATATATAAATATATATATATATATCCTGAGAAATGTATGGCATACTGATTATTTAATTAGTGAATTGTTTAATTAACAAATGAAGTCTCCGTATTCTTTTACTCCGGGTTTTGTCTCATTCCGTATTGTTCACATATATATATTTATATATTCTAATGATAATGATATGATTCTGTGTTTATAATAAAAGTGCTTAATATCTTCAACAAATAAGAGCTAATGTAACAATAGTATTCTTATGGAATCCTCATAACGAATTTGTTTCATGCTTCTCCGCAATTTTCGAGTGAGTTTTTATCTTGAGTTTTAATCGAAGTTAAGGAAGTATATGTCTTTGGTCGCGTCTCTCTATCATTCTTTCTGTCTATCCCATCGATATCTCCGAAAGTGCTGAATGAATTTCAATGAAATTTCGTGGGAAATAGGCCATGGGGTATGGAAGTTTCCTTGCAATGTCATTTTCTAGAGACATTGTTTGCCGTTGTTTTGAAACTATTTTCCTCGATTCTGAATGTTTTAATGCTTGCAAACGACGCATTACTGTTGACTGATTGCAGGTGCAATAAATAGATGAGCGAATCTAAAATACCCTTCAAAGATTTTCCTAACACTGTGCAAACGATAGTGCGTCGACCTATTTGTTTATTGTGCGGATGTAAGATAATCCGACAAAGTGGTAGTAATAAATTGACAATGTGGAAATGAAAGATTTGTAAGCAAGTGTGTTACATGTCAAAACATTTTATTATCGTAAAGATAAGCTTGGTGCATTTTGCCGAAATATCGTGGGCGTCTTCAAAGAAACACTTGGCGATGCAGGAGAACTGTAACAAAGATGCAGTTGTTCACATGTTCGGATCTAGTACTAAACTGAGGAAAAAAGTATATAACATTTCTTATGTTGGGTGTAATAGGAGAGGATAGGGGACTTATCGTAGGTGCCAGTAAGAAGGGATTAACAACAGGGGTGGGATGTTTTGGCACTAAGGAGGCGTGTATTGACATATATATATATATATATATATATATATATATATATATATATATATATATGTATGTATATATATATATATATATATATATATATATATATATATGTGTGTGTGTGTGTGTGTGTGTGTGTGTATGTGTGTGCGTATGTGAGTGTATGTGTATGTTCAAAGATCAATTCATGAAGAGTGAGCTTACTATATTTATTTTCCTATATGTCTGTGTTTGCAAATGCATGTACGTAAACCTTCAAAATCTCTTAATCATCGCTACCCAAAACAGACCGATGTAAACACTGCAGCTGGGTTTAGTGTATTCATGTGTTTTGAAATTTATATCTATCTATTTATCTTGAATTCGACCAGCCCTTACCGTTCTTTGCAGAAAATTGAAATTTTGCACACTCTCTCCTCTCAATAAATAGGCAAAACGATTTTTGCTTTTTTTAAATCGCCTCCAAAATAGGTTTTTAGTGCGGGGGTTCAACTTACGATGTAAATGCATGCTAAAGTGGTCCCTTAGCTTGTGTTTAGCAGCCCTCACGTTTGTTTTTGGAAAGTTTGTACTCTTTAGTGGTCTCAGCCGAAAAGAAGGCAAGAAAAGTAACTAATTGATTCATTAGACTTTTTGGATTGATCACCCCTACACGGCAAGCTGCTTAAAGGCATTGGTTGCAAAACGGTTTCTTTTGAGTGATCAACCAGACTTTCTTTTTTAACACCCAATAGAAAATGTCACATGACGAATGTCTTTTGGTAGCATACAATGTTTGGGGTTATCAATTTAAAAACATTGAAAAAGAGGATGACCAATGAATAAGTTATTTCTTTTGTCTTTTGTTGGACAGTGGTCACTGAAAAAGTACGAATTTTCAAAATAGGAGCGGACACAAACTAGGGGATCAATTCAGCATAAAATTGCATTGCAAACTGAACAACCCTCTAAAAATGTATTCGAGAGAAAAACACGTTTTTTGTAGACATCATAAGGTGTGAATGATTAAAATTTCGATCCTTCAACTCCATTGGCACAGCCTGTACGCGTGATACATACGTACATAACCAGCCAGACCAACTTGGAAACTGAAACAAAACGCATGTCGACAGTTTTCGTGGACAGCTTGAGTTGACAGTTTCTAATAGAGAGAGAATCACTCGGGTTTCCTTCCTGTTGATCTTCATACCAATTGTTTATTCATCTTTGATTTCACCGTGTTGTGCGCAATTCTTTTAAAGTGAAAACACAGTTCTTTAATCCGCTCTTTGTTGTCCCTCAGGATTGTATCAAACCTTTATGTTCCTTATTCAACACATGACAATAAGTTAGGATTATAGTCCATTACTATAATTAGTATCATTTAGATGTTTTTCTTTTCTCTCAACGACATGGTCGCTCCAGTCACTGTACTGAGCGAAATAACTTCGAACGTGAACGACCATAGGCGTCTGCTGCCACTTTTCCAGGCTGGGGCACAAAGATATATACCATCGAATGCAGGATGGGGGGGGGACAAGACATATCCAGTTGTTGGTTGTCAGCTAATGAACCAGGGAGTGCTAAAGTTGTGGTTCGTCCTATGCTATCAGTGTTCATAGTGACCAATTGATACCCAGTCGATTTTATTACTTAGATTTCTCTCCCGAATCTTGAGTGAATATTTCTCTATATTATATTATACTCTATTATATTTTACTAATATATTGAGTACTCTTCATTAAAGAAAAATAATTTTAATCTGCACTACATTTTCATAAAAAATTTTTAATCAAAATTATTTTGAAATAAAGTAGGATTTATGGTAATATATATGTATATATATATATATGTGTGTGTGTGTGTGTATGTATGTATGTATGTATATATATCATCAAAGAAAACAGTGTTTTTGCAGGACACGAACCTGCGATCGATAGGGTAGCCGATTCAACGTAGCATTAAGAGTTTCTATATAATGTAACACAATTTATAATCATTCTATCCAATTGTCACGTTCAAAGAATCATACAGAGCAGATATAGACCGAGAATAAATGAAATGAGAATTTGGAGTGAAAACAATTATATATATATATATATATATATATATATATATATATATATATATATATATATATATATATATATATATATATATATATATATATATATATGAAGAAATGGATGTATGATAAGACAGAAATAATGATAAATGCGTTAAAAAAACAAGGCACAATCACTGAATATTGCTGGCTTTAACTTGACTTCTCCATGGCTTTCCCGTGGCCCACTCTATATCGGTTGTTCTAGGGTTGGATTCTTGAACAACCTTTGCATGCTGGCCCCCAATGGGAGAAGCACTAATTTGAATATTCAGAAACCCCGTCAAAGTAATGCACAACATCATTTTTTTCCTTAACAGCTTTCTTTCACATATAATTGTTTTTTATTGTTGTCTTCTGTAAGAAGAAATAACCACTCAGGAGAAAAACATATTCTTTCATATATTTCTTCTTAGTGATGCCGACACGAGAAGCTTGCTTAGGGATTCAACCCTACAACAACCAATATAAAGCTGGCCATCGGGAAGCATTGAGAGGAATTTTATAACTTCTGTCTGAAAACATTTTCAGTCACAACCTTTAACAAACAAAACGAAAAAAAATCAATTTTTTAGACGATATATATATATATATATATATATGTATATATATATATATATATATATATATATATATATATATATATATATATATATATATATATATATTCTGAAAAAATGAAGACCATTACTTGTAATTTATGGTCAAGGTTCTTAAGGTCCTGAAAAATTTCCTTTGTATTTCTTATTCGATGTTTGATAAGGCCGATCAATTATAACCTATTTTGAGTTCCAGTTTTCTGAAAGATTTTATCGGGTACTATTTTATTCGTGGTCAGTTTTGCATGACTTGAGCTGACTTTCACGACCATCAGTGACCGCTGACACGTAGCCAGGGGACACGTGTAAAGGTTCAGTCAGGTAGATCAAATACACATTCTCTCTCTCAGATAGATGTATAGATATGGCAGGAATTTATAATACGTGTACGTATACATGTGCCTACGTACGAATGTGTGTATATATATATATATATATATATATATGTATATATATATATATATATATATATATATATATATATATATATATGTATGTATGTATATATATATATATATATATATATATATATAAATATGTATACATATATATATATATATGTATATATATATATATATATACATATATATATATATATATATATATATGTATATATGTATATATATATACATACATACATATACATACATATATATATATATATATATATATATATATATATATATATATATATATATATATATATATATATATATATATATATATATATATATATATTAGCAGGGATATCGGTATATCAGGTGTTTCCCAAGGGGGAAATAATTTCAAGTATAACCACTTAGGAAAAATATGTTCTTTGATATATTTCTTCTTGCCAGAAGAATTAAAAAAAAATTACTCATGAAATAGTTATGAAGAAAATATTAGGATTCACAAAATTAAACAACTGATGTGCCTCAGTTTGTCAGGGCTTCTGGATACACAACATTAGAGCTTCTCCCATCGGATGCCGGCACGCAAAGGTTGTTCAAGGATCCAACTCTTGAACAACCAATATAGAGAAGAGAAGTACATAAAAGTTAAAGCTAGTGATTTTGAAAGATTCTATCTTGTCGAAATTTCATATTTCATTGTTTTTATCGTTTTTCAGGTACAACTTTTTACAAACAAAACAGAAGAAATCAAGTTCCTTAGCCCGTAAAGTTCTTTGAAAAAGTAATTTAGCTCAAGATTGACGATTTCTAGCTTCAAATGACCTAGGAGGGTCGTACCATTCACCCAATCATCTTACTCTACCCAAGTTGACGTCTCGTTTCAGTTAATACCAAGAAAGTAATTGTTTGGTTGCAAAATGGTTGAAAAAGTTATTTTGATTGACTTCTAGTGGTCGTCAAAGTCCAGCACTACATATTCAATTCAATTTGACCCTATCTGCTCTATTATTTGTTAGGTAAAAAACTTCTTGGACTGATACGGGCATAAGGATGTTGAACGCATTGTTGAACTCATGGTTCATGTTATAGGTAAAGAGATTTCAAATAATTAAAATGAGATGATTTGCATTGGTATTTATACATATTCATCTCTCGAGATAATTCTTCAAGTATCAAAGTAATTAACAAGTAATTAAGATGACTGGCGGTTGGACATGGCTCACTGTCAATGCTAGCATTTAGGTGAAATTCACATCAGGAAACTATCCTAGTATCGAAGCTATCGCCGATAACCAACATATGGGGAATTAAGATCTATATTCTGTGTATCTTATAGGGTCACTTTCATCAAGTTTGGGCTCATAGTAAAGTACTTCGCACATTCATTCTCAGGGATTATGTTCTGCGCCTCCATTTGAACAAAATAGAACATGTGATCATAGAAGGCAGAACAAATTTATGAAAAAGCAAGAATCATAAGTTTAACGATGCGTGGTAGTAGTTGCAAGAGGAGGGGGAGAGTGAGTGCTCTATCGTTGGTTCAACTGACTCTCATACTTGTAAAATATTGTGATATGAGATATTCTGCAAGTATTATTTTCAATAAGAATTGTAAATGGCCATCTTCGGTTTTGGGGGCCATTTTTTAGTTTTGGGGCCATTTTCAACTTATTGTGCCATTTTCTATCTATTTTTCATTTTTTTTTCTATTATTGCATCATTAGCAGCAGGTGAAAAAATGATCAGAATATTTTTTTTATGTATCACACCTTTGAATGGCGTCACACCTTTAAATGAAATCATAACTTTAAATGACATCACACCTCTTCCTTCCTTCTTTCCTTTTCCGAAAAATCGATCGAATAATGTCTAATAGATAAGCATGGACACTTCTGAGAAGTTCCCATTATAATAGCATCAACATAATATAATTTATGTGGAGCAGGCTGGCAGAATGGCAGGCTATGTATGTATGTATGTATGTATGTATGTATGTATGTATGCATATATGTATGTATGCATGTATGTATGTATATATGTATGTATGCATGTATGCATGTATGTACATATGCATGTATGTATGTATACATGAATGTGTGCATGTATATATCTATGTATGCATGTATGTATGTATGCATGCATGTATGTATGTGTGCATGCATGTATACATGTATGTATGTATGCATGCATGCACATATCTATGCATGTATGTATGCATGTATGCAGGTATGTATGTATGCATGTATGTATGCATGCATGCATGTATGTATGTATGCATGTATGTATATATGTATGTATGCATGTGTGTATGTATGCATGAATGTATGTACGTATGCATGTATGTGTGTATGTATGCATGTATTTATGTATACATGCATGCATGTATATATCTACATATGTATGTATGTATGCATGTGTGCATGTATGTATGCATGTATGCATGTATGTATGCATGTATGTATGTATGTATATATACATGTATGTATGTATGTATGCATGTATGTATGTATGTATATATGCATGTACGTATGCATGTATCTATGCATATATGTATGTATGTATGTATCGCACACACAGACTATACGTATGTAAATTTCAACATTTACTTCACATTATGTCAAGAAAAACGTTTGCTTTTTTTATACTCTTCCTCAATGGGATTCTAGTGGGGGGCTCAGTCTGTAATGAAAATTCAAGCTAAACTGGTCCCTTTGTCCGACAGCGTTCACGCATGTTTTGTTTTTTTTTTTTGAAAATTCAGACTTCTTTTAGTGATCATTATCCAATAAAAGACGAGAGAAGTAATTCATTCATTGATCACCTCCTCTCACATGTTTCAATTGATCATCCCTGACATAGCATGCTATCAGATGATGTTAGCTGGATGACTGTTTCTATTTAGTGACCAACCAAACCTGTATGTGTGTATCTTTCTTCTCTTTGTGATCTGGTTAAGCCGGAATGTTGGCCAGTGAACTGCATTTTGTCGCTTCAGAGAAATTCATTTTGCAAATTTATTCATTTTTGCACACCCCTCACGTATATGAACTACCAAAGCTAATTGACGTTGCCCAGATGAACAGAACACAAACCAGATTTGAGTTCCTATTCTACGTGCAAATATTTGAAAAAGAAAGATTTCTAATTGATAAGTGCCATAAAAATAGAAATGGTCATATTAATCATTTTATAAATGATTAATCTATAAATTATGGCAAGGCCAAAATTCCGCGCTACTAAGGATAGATATTACCATGCTACTAAGGATGTCATTCAAACACACACACACACACACACAAGCACGTGCACATGCACACAAACACATATACACACACACATATATATGTAAGATTATGTATATATAAACACACACACACACACACACACACACACACACACATATATATATATATATATATATATATATATATATATATATATATATATATATATATATATATAAAACATACGATATTCATATTTAAATTCATGAATACAAAAGTTGAAAATGTTGACACTGTTACATTCTAAAGTTTTGTAACAAGAAACATTTCATGATGTATTTTGAAGAAATTATCAAGAATGCCCTATGCTTCATCATCATCATCATCATCATCATCATCATCATCATCATCATCATCATCATCAGTCTTTCAACATCTGTCGTTGGATATAGATCTTCCCCAGGATTCGTCACAAAGCTTAAGAGGTCATTAATCTGATCCATTTACACACACACACACACATGGGAGACAAACACACATAGAAATCTCGCTGTGAACAAATTTTTGGTGAGTTAGTGTGGCTTGCAATTGAAGGTGGGTTTGTTCCTCACTGGATTGCCCTATAATAGCGGTCTTATGTCACACTAATCTAAGTTTAATTGAAAGACAATATCATTTTTTACTCTCGCTTCTCAGTCTTGCATTTTGAGATAAAGAAAGGAAAGAATATCAAATCACCATTACCCCTCCCTGTCTCTCTCTGTCTCTCTCTCTCTCTCTCTCTCTCTCTCTCATTCCTGCAGCAGCTCTTTTTTCTTCAACAGTTATTTTTATGTACATTGTCGAGGCCAAATGGTACATTCACCGTATAATAACGGTTGATCATTTCAAAGAAGAGTTTCTACATAATAGACAATAATTTGTTGGTCATTCAGTCAGATCATGTACCAATTTCTTAATAACATAATAGTTGCATTGAAAGAAACAAATAGAGCAGATATAGACCGTGAATAAGCAAGATGGGAATTTGGAGTTGAGGCAATTGTTTACGCCTTTGCATCACGGGCAGCTGTTTGGCTCGATGGTGAGAGGAGCACTATGTTGAACCGGCTACCCCTTTTATATATATATATATATATATATATATATATATATATATATATATATATATATATATATATATATATATATATGATATTTTAACAACCTACTGATACGGAAAATGCCTACATTATCTCCTGGTGTATAATTTATAGCTACCAGACAGTCAAGTATCCCAACAACTAAACAAGGAGAAGAAAAAGGAGGAAAAAAAGATACATAAAGAAAATAAGAGGAAGGTTCTACACCACAGAAAAATAGACACCCCCCCCCCAAAAAAAAAACGCCCATAAATATGATAGACGTGGAGCTCCTTTTGATTTCCCCCCAATCTTCTCTAGATTTCACGCAAGTGAACGGATCTACGGTTTTGGTGTACATAGTTATTTTCTGAAAGATAGAGCCATTTTCTTCCAGTTTCACTTCAATGTTAGTGTTGTATCTTGCTTAATGATATTTCACTATTTGATTCTACCGATAAGTTTGACGCTTACACTTTGCAGCTTTTGTCGATTGCTATTAGGGATTCAGTCCCGTCATTTGATGGTGTGTGAGCATTAGATATTTTTTCTTTTCGTTCAGAAGAGTTCTTCAATTATCAGATGCATTCTGGTAATCAATTAATTAATTATTTAAATAACTGATAATCAATCAACTGAATAATCATCAAATAGATTTGATATTCCAGTTCCTTGTATAAAGAGTATATTGTTAAGTGTGGAACTTCTTGACTTTATTATAGGTCCTTCAATTATTTGCAATCTATAAATGCAGTTGATTTTATGTGGTATTTGGGTATTATCTACAAGTATTTCACGAATGGGTATTAGCGTTCATTGACTCGTATATTTTTAGATGTGTCTTATTGCACTTTGATCTGAGAGGAAGCAGGTTAAGTTTCGGTATTATGTTCTTCTATGTCCTATGTATGAGCTAAGTAGATGTGTATGATAGGGGACACAATCTTCCAAACAATCCCCAAACATTAATCTGGCTAAATGGGGGCATCTCTCAACTGGGGTTGTTGGTGATAATCAAGTTTGGTGTCATATCTTTTTTTATAATGAATTATTGATTTTTTTTGTTTATCTTTATCAATTGGAGAACTGCATTGTTTTATGATATGAGAAAATGTCATAGCTGTATTAAAGAAAATATTCAGCTAAATTATGTATGAGTGTGTGTGTGTGTGTGTGTGTGTGTGTGTTTATGTCGTTTATTATCTAAATCCATTGACAAATAAATAATAGGAAATAACCAATAAAAACAGTCACTAATTGAACACTGTGTCAGAATAAATTCTATTTATGATCTGTCATTTTCCACAGGAAACATCTAGAATAGAGTAAAAAACATAGTAACATTTAGATTCTGGTAAACCTAGATGCTATTGATAAACCTGTCAAAAGAAAGCACTAAAAAGTATTGAAAAAAAATTTAGAAGGGTTTTAGTGAAGAACTGATGTCAATTTCCAAGTCTGTAATAAAAGGTATGACCAAGAGTATTGGAACAGACAAACATAAACACGCGTACATATATCAAAAATGAAGATAGAACCCATCGCCATTTTTTTTGACTACGGTTGTTCAATTTAAATTCAAAATCTTTCTTGCATAAATTTCGGGTTTATAATGAAACACACCATGAAAGAAATTGCTTTGAATATGGGCAACTTGAATTGGTGTTTCCAAGGTAATTGTTTGGAATAAGTTGACCAGAAAACTATGTCGATATTCTGCAAGGGAAACACAATCAGTTAGTGCTGCTATTAAACTATTACGAATTAAATGAAAACGGAAAACTCAGAATATTTTAAACTGTATTTTAATAAATTTGATTACAAAGGATATAAATTGGTGTTGTCATTCGGGGTTAGTGTTTGGTTTGAGGTCTCAATCAATAACATAGAAAGATTCCATATTTTTTTCATATCTGTTACTCTAAAATGAATGAACAAATTTTTGAAATTTGAAATTGATAATAAAAATGACTTGATAGTTTTTTTTGTCATTTCCGACACTGTTTTTTTACGCCAACTCGTCTTTATTTGTGCCATTATAACGAACAGCGTTCCTCACAGTTATTTCCCCTGAAAAATATCGACATACCGTTTCCTATAAATATGTCTGTTTCAATAGCGGAAGAATGGGATCTGTATCATTTTCCCTACTCCCAGATTACTGAGTGTTCATTTGCTGGACGCTGATTGGTCGATTTTGAACAATGATTTATAACACTTCATTCACTAAAATGAGGGATTTTAAAAAAATCGAATATATATCGTTTATGAGATTTATAAAAATACCACCGTATATCTACAGATACAAAATATCGTTTTTCTGTAAATAATGAGCTATAACAGAAAGTTTCTCAAGTATTTGTTTTCCGGTGTCGAGTAAATGAACAGTCAGTTTCCTATGATTCGGTATGTTGAATGCCAACGAGAAGAAGGAGCTACATTGTCAATTATATTTCTTCGGGGAGAGTCACTTTTTCTTTCCAATTTCTCATGTTGAATTAATTACTGATTTTGAATAATTGTGAACCGATTTTGTTCCTGTTTGCTGTCATACACGGGTGACGATGCGACGAAAGCTTTGTTGACGGCACAGCTGTTGTTTTCGCATGTGCATGTAATGATATCTATTGTAAAACATCCGGGGAAATTCGGATGACACTGGGAAAGACTTGTGACAGTTGGGAAAGACCACCAACGTGGACTAATAGAGGTTAGTGGTTGCTCCATTCACTATGTGCATTCTCAAAGAATGTGTGTCCTCAAAATACTGCGATACCACACATTTGTTATCACGTCAAGAACACATGTAATATCCATACTTCACAAGAATCGATCCCCTTGGCTCCAGATGGATCTGAACTAATTATCTAAAATTAACTTGAAAGAACGTAACATTATCAAAAGAAATACCTGCAAAAGATTTGGGCATTGATAGTCCAAAATGACTTTAGGATCTCAAAAAAACATCAAATCTTGTAAGTGATGATTAGTAATGTTACTCATGCAAAATGTGGCCTCAAGAATGTGGCCAGGAACGCCTGACGCGCACACACACAAACATACTGACAAGCAGAGGCTAGTAAAGAAAAATCTTTAGCCCACTTGTCTGGTTGGTCGGGCAGGCAATCTGTTGAGCTACAGCGAATCTATATTCCTCCAACAGAGAGGTAACAGAATAGACTCGTGTGAAAAGAATGGAAACCCGTCAGACTAAAATTGGTTGTCTTTTGTTTGTCAACACAAGTTACCAGATGGAAAAAAAGAGCACCCGTCGTATCAAATTGGCGAATGTAGAATGTCGTCTCGCTTTACATCTGAAGTTCACGATAACCTCTCAGCTTCTTGACATTGTCATCTGTTCAGTCAATTCAAATTTCACATCATTGAATCAACGTTTCCATTTTGGAACGTGACAACTAGGCACTTGAACATTAATTGGACAGTTGTGAATAAGAGAGGGAATATATGGAGAGGTTACATTTTCTTCTGGAATCACTACAATGACACAGAAAAAGTCCGTTGGTATATTAAAGTACTGCTGGGTGCCCTTGATTAGTGATAATGATGTTTTCGGAGATATATATTTATATATAACAGCTTTAAACACCAAATAAATAAGAATAAATTCCTGTCATTTATGTCAATAAATTCTAAACATCTGTTAATGCAATTTATGTAACTGTTCGATGGCTTTCATGTTCATGGTACAACGTGTGATTTTCCCCGTTAAGATCATCAGTTATTTACCATGTAACCTTTTCAGGGATTCAAAAACAGAACTGGTATATCAACATGGTAACCCAGCAGTGCTGACCACCTCCCCATAAACTTTGATTTATTATTTTCAGGACCGTGTCATATATATATATATATATATATATATATATATATATATATATATATATATATATATATATATATATATATCTTGATGAGTGCGATTATAACGTTCAAAAATTGTACGTACTGTTCGAACCAGCACTGTTTAAGGTCTTATTGTAGTTAAATGTGTATGTATTCTCTTGAGTACGTGTGTGTGTGTGTGTGTGTGTTTTGTTTAGTTTAGAATAAGGAACTATAGTTGTATGTAAATTACATTTATTCCACTAATATATTTCGCCATTTGGCTTTATCAAAGTAGCAATTTCAAATAAAGCAATAGTGAAATGTTTGTTCATTAAAAAAAGTGTCACGTCAAGTACCTTATGTATTGTGAAGAAGCTGCAATTCTCTAATGGATCCATACATTAGAAAATGGGATTGAAGAGCATAAACAATGGTTATAGTGGATTACCAGGATTTTGTATTTTGTGTTATTAAATGGTCAGTTGATCTGTATGTTATAAAGTCATCAGTTCCTCTATGTGTATGGTTATTTTTGAATGAGGGAATTCAATATTGCAGATAAATGCTGAAGTAGTTGTGTGCGCAATGACGAAATCAATTACTCAGATTGGAATTTGAACCCTTGAAAAATTTAATCTGCTGTTTCGATTTTTATTAACCCAGTCCTTGGATAAGACATGAATTGACAGCTGAGAGATCTGATGTTTCATATCGCAAGCCACTTAATCAGAGTCATTTTCATATCATGGACATGAAAAACTCAAAATTGAAAACGTACCAACCAATGACGTTAGCTTATTATCTACGATAAGGTACCGCGCCGTACGGGTAACCGGACACTCAAGGTCTTTGGTCTATCACGTTATGTGGTGTGCCTTTCCAGCTGATAACAATCGGGTAGATTCTATTTCTTTCCAGGTTCTTATCATTGTGACCTTTAAGTTGCAACAGTACGGCCTTCTTTAATTTACTACTTTCTCCTTCGTTAGATCCGGTGTCTTCACTTCGGAGTGTGCATGTGATTAGAAGAAGGAGTTTACCGTAAAATGACTTAAATGTCTTACCTCTTGAATTGAAAACGATCCAACAGATCTGGTTAGTCACTCAAGAGAAACCGTCACGTAACCAACGTCCTTTGGCAGCAAGCCGTGTAGGGGTGTTCAATTAAATAATTGAAATGGTGATCAATGAATAAGTTACATCTCTGGCCTTCTGGGGAAAATAATTACTAAAAACCTCCGAATTCAAAATAAAACGAGCGGCACAAACTAAGGAATTAAATTAACGTGAAGTTACATTGCAAATTGAATCCTTCAGTAAAATCACATTTAGTTTTTTTTGTGATTATCAGGAGTAAATATCCAAATTTTCAGCCCTCAATCTATATCAGTGCAGCCTGTACGTGTGATACGTACATGTATCGCCAACCGGACAACTTAAACTGATAGAAACCAATGTTGACAGTTTTGGTTGACGGTTTCCAATAAGCCTCCTTGATATCCAACGGTGGAAATGGACAGGATATCCTGGGGTATGGCGTGTATCTACTTTTCTTTGTATCTTCAACGTTTTCTAATGAAGACATCATCGTATACCTCGTCTCCCCAAATCATTTTCATCACTGCTAATACATTGCTACTTAAAACCTTTCAGTTTGGGAACTTCAAAAGACTTTTATATGAACCTACTGGTTCGATGGTTTTCTCAAGCATAGGAATAAAAAATACCCTTACCTCGTATAAATGAATCACTGTAGCCTGTGCGTGTACCACTGACTAAAAAAATATCTAAAAAAATTATCAACAATTTTCGACCCCTAGCTCAATTGGTGCTGCCTGAACGCATGATACATACTTAGATACGCAACCAGCCAGATCTACTTGAAAACTGAAGAAACCTATGTTTGTGTTTTTAGTTAATGGTTACTAACAGCTGCCTGGTTGGCTTGTAGAAGTATCTTATATTATTTAAGAAAAGATGAGATAAGCAAGGACGTTTTTCACCAGATTGCAATGCAAATAAACCTGTTCTTTTTTATTACTCCTAAGTCATAAAAGAACCATGTGACTGCAACATTGTTGCATTCGATCCTGTCGAGATATACGATATTTCCCTTGAATTTATTTCTACGCAAATGAAAGACGTATTTGCACATGCGCAAAGACCAATTACTCTTAGGTACCCAATTGCTACCCACCCTCGCTTATTAATTCTGTAAAAAATGTCCAACTCCCTGCTCTTACCAGGACCCCCTTCGTTATTCATTTTTGAGAATCCAACTCTTCTCTTTCCTCCCTAATCATTGGTAAGGTGGGGGGCAACTAAAGATTTGTCAAATAAATAATGCTGGGGGAGAACTTGTTCATTTCAAGTTTAATTGTATCCGCTAATTTCATCAATTTCAAAATTTTGCAGCATCAGAAAATTTTTCAGTTTGATATTTCTTTGAAAAGAAAAGCATTATTTCGTTCCTTTCAATACTGTACGTTTTACTTCCCATGTGCCTATCCCATCTCTACTATAAATATTTCTCTAATGACTTTGTTCTGTTCAGATCCAACTAGATTGCGTCGATGGCCATAGTTTCTAACTCGCCTCCCGTTAATTGAATTGTGACTGATTTTCCAGTCCCTCCACTTATCCTGACACCGGCAATTAAGCACTGAAGACTATAAGAGATGCTTGATATTTAATGAAAAAGAAAACCTTCAGTACTGATGAGATGTTTCAGCAGTGCTAACGAAGACGCTAAACAAGTAAACTGTTATTTATATTTTCATCATATGAATTTAGCTTCGGTTCGTTTTTTCTTTCTCTAAAACGCTTAAAACAGAGCTAGAGAGATGAAATATTCAAAATGTTGTAGCATAGACACAGAACTTTGGAAACATGCCAATATTAGATGATGATCAAGGTGTAGATGAATAATTAAATGATAAATGAACTTAACATAAGTTTACATTCAACGTACTGTTTATTTAAAGCTCTATGTCTAAATTTTTAGCGGTTTATTAGATGAGCGTTTTCGTTAACTGTGCCCCCCACTGTGGTTCAGCCACCCATTCCAAAATTCTCTCTTCCCCAGGAAACAATCCCCAAACCCCAATTACCTTCTGCTATCAATTCCAAATTCATGCACATAAAAACAGACGAGTAAGATGAGTACAATGGCCACGCTCACAAAATGACGCTGTTATCGTCAACTTTGGCGCCTCTGTTGATTTTTATTTTCATACCGGCAAAGGGGTGAGCTAGGCTCTGAGGAATGCCAGGAGATGTTTATCGCTTAATAGGTTCTTTCAGAATCACCTAAGGGGAAATAATCATCTTCTTCCTTCTCATCTCCACAAAAGCTGCTCCAATTTTTGAGATGTAGGTTTGATCAAGAAAATCTCTGTCAAACCAATCTGGTCCGCGGTTATCACTTTGGGATGCGACTCATATCTATGGCTACAGGTAGATTTAATCTCGACGAAGTTTTAACGAACGCAAAGCATTTGGATGTTTTTCGGTTTTGTCCGACCAGATAGTGTAATGGTTTGCACGTCTGCCTCGCGCGTAGGAAGTCCAAGGTTCGATTCTCGGTATGAGCAGAGAGGGTGGACAAATTTCACTATACACGCAGTAACTAACTGATGCACGTAGCTGTGTATTTAGGGTGGTTAAAACTTAGGAATGGAAGCGAGAGAGAAACCATTGAGGCGCTTCCGACTGCTAGTGCAGTATGGTCATTTATAGATTTCAAATCTGTTGAAAGGTAACGCAGCGATTTTTCTCATGTTATGTTCAGATATAATAATGAATGAAACTAATCATCTGCTTCAGTTCTTTTTCAATTTATTATACTAGGACAGTGTTCCAAATGTGCATTTTTGGAAGAAACAGGCCTTATGGAGTGTAGGGCAGCCTGCTCTGATAGTAATGTGAAATCCTTCGTATAAAAGTATAGCCTCGGAATATTTCAGTTACTTCTCTTTGGTGTTTACGTGCTAATTCTAAAGAGTGGAAGTCAAGGGAGATAATTTGAGAAACTACGAAAAAAGATCTATAATCTGTAATTTTCTATTCATCTTTACTAGATATCTCCAGAATTGCTGATAAAAAAAAACTGTCTCGCATGCTGGTTTATATATCTGACGAATGTCAATTTCGTACAGTTGTCGAGTAATCGCGGTGCATAGACAGATTTCTTCAATTGTCGTTGGATGATTTTATGCATTAGTGAAAGTGCATCGTTGAAAATAGTTCTGAAAACTTTGGTTGGAAACTTCAAGATTTTAACACTTTCAAATTATTGGTGCGACAGTTGACCCTAATTGCTTTTGAAATAGCAGAATTTTAGCCAATCTCGGACAGTACATTGCATTTAGAACAAAAGATTATTTTGTATTTTATTCATATAAAAACATAAAAATCCTGAAACAAGCTTGCTTGCAGCAAAGCCAAGCTATGCTTCTATTCTAACTGAAGATGATTACTGCAACTTTTGTATTGTGTATGTAATAAACAAATTCGTAGATATATTTCTTGTCAGTTTGGCTCTGTGAATGAAAGAGACGCCAAGCAATCATTGGGCCATGAATTCAAATCACGGTAGGTAAATAGTTTATACATCAGTTTTGTTTAACATGACAGGAGAGAAAAACAAGGATTGTTCTGGTTACAGGGGAAAGTCAACTTTAACTTGGTCTGGGGTTGAAAAATTATTAAATCATTAAAAGCCGTAGGATTATTTTTTCAGTAAATTAATAGTCACCTCAATTCGTAATGAAATAAGTTTACTAATGTGACTTTTTGCATACTGCACGATATTAGTTGTGATTTTTCTTACATAACATTTTCAACGAGACTACGTCCGATCACCTTTGAAACCGCTGGAGTTGAGTTGAGACTTTAAAAGCAACTTGAAATTAGGATACTCGAATCAATACATTAATAAACTCATCATTCTTTACAGGTACATCAATTCATTTTAGATGAAACATTTTCATCTCATTTCTGTTGATTTCTGGGGGGTTTTTTTTATCGCCCATCATTTTAAGATGGGAATTTCATTCTTTATTACCGTACTTACGTAGTCTGAGAGCTGCAATGAAAAGCAACATAAATAAGATGAAGTCTCACCATATTCCGTGCGTGTTTCACCTTATTATTCAACTAATTATCTAAAAACTTGTCTAAAATTATCTTTCAAAAAAATAGATCATTTATCTAAAAAAATTTAAAGCATACACGCACAAGATTCGGTCATTGTTGGTCCAAAATGATCATAGAAAGCAAAAAAAGAATTTTGAAAATTTTCAGCCAGTGCCCTCGTGGCATACTCATGTAGATTTTCAAGGTTATAACCCTCAAAATGTAACAAGCAGCACACACACGATAGATAGGAAGACAGAGACACCCAAGAGAAAAAAAAGTCTACAGCTCACTTGGCTGGTTGGTCGGGCTATATGTGGTCTGGCTCCATGGATACATGGTGATGTACGTATTACAAGTACAGGCCTCGACAATGGAGCTAGATGGCTGAGAATTTCAATATTTACTTATTATTGTCCAGAAAAACATTTTCTGAACCCCCCTAGGTTTGTGGGGGGTGTTCCATTTGCTATGAAAGCTCATGCTAACATGACACCTTAGTTTGTGCTTGACTGATTCATGCTTCATTTTGAGAATTCAGACTTGTTGAGTGATCACCGCCAAATAAAAGGTAAAAGTATTTTATTCATTGATCAACCTTTCTACCTATTTTTTAATTGATCCCCCCAACACAACAAGCAACCCAAAGACGTTGACCACGTGATAGTTTCTATTGAGTGACTAACCTGATCTGTTTTCGCTATTTTTACAGCTAGAGAAAACAAAATGAAAAGTTCATTGCTTCAGAAAATACACGATAACAAGTAGTGTTGGCGCTATGATAATGAACGTGAATGAGAAGTTGTCAGGGTCATTTAACGCTAATGCTTATAATAGGTTTATGAACATGCTCTGTTATAAAATATTATAAAAACTTCTCTTGTATATTGAAGTTTTGATGATACCAAGCCCGACTCTTCACGGGAGGTCTTTGTGAGAGAGCAGAAGCGTGAAAAATGATGTTCCTTTATGGTGTTAATATGTTAACGCTCGAATACGCATATCAGGAGGAAAGAAAATGGTCCGCAAATATGTGATAGTGATTTCCTTTTTAGCAGTCAGTATTATATTATCAAACTTCTACTGACCTTTGATTTTATTTTCCCCACCTAACAACAATGATAATTTCAGACTTCCAGTTGAGATTAAAAAGTGAAAAGATGGTGGATAGACGGGGATAGGAAAACAGAAAGACGGGTCCTATTTCTACGTCATCAATCAACGAAAGAAAGAAAGAGAGAAAGAAAACGGGAAAGAAAGAAAAAAAACTTGATAAAGAAAGTTAGAAACAAAGAGAGAGAGAGAGAGAGACAGAGACAGAGACAGAGACAGACAAACAGACAGACAGACAGCGAAATAAAGAAATGAAGAAATAAAGCGAGAAAGAGAAAACGGAAAGCTATAGATGTTAATTTTCAGTTAATATTTGAATTGCCTCAAATCATATCTAGAATTATCTAGATTCTTATTTCATTTATCTGGAAAAATATCTAGATATTATTTCATTAAGTTCCCTTCCATGATCGAATTTAGAGATCCTCTCCAGTCAAAGGAAAACATTTTTAACTGAAATCGAAATATATTTAAAACTGTCAGAATTTAATTTAACAATCTTGTTTTGCTCGTTCTTCTATCCCGTTAGTTTCAAAAGATCAGACCGATTTTCTTTTCATTTGAGCAAACTTTATATATGAGCATGAGAATGAGTTGATGAGTTTCAACAGGAGGATGTACTCTTTTTAATGACAGTTACGGATAGTGAGAAATCATGCAGCTTCTACTGTCGAGTACAGAAGATGATAATTGAGTAAGTCTTTTTACATTTTGAAATTTCCAGTCTTCGTGAGTAAATTGACTTTTCACATTTATGGTATCATTTATTATTTCTCGAACAAAGCTTCTTTTTTTTTTTTTGCTTTGGTAGGATTTAATTTTCTAAATTAGGAGTCAACATTTCATAGTAGAATCGTGCTATCTTTGTTTTTAATTGTATTTTAATCTGATCAATCTGATTTTCGTTCAGATTCATATTGAACAACTTATCAATTTTCCCTTCTATTTGGTTGGTGCAAAAAATAATTGTTCTCCACCATCAGCTTCATGGCCGTATTGGGATAAAAGTTATTTATCGAAAAATGAAACTTCAGAATCTAAATATTTTTGTCAACAAAAAACAAGTCCATTCATTCCAGAAAGATTTTGGGAACCAATGTTAAGCAGTACGCTCTTTGTCCGAACACTTGGTGGATATTGCGAACAGTCCCGCTATTCACATCTCATTTTGAACACATGCAAAAAAACTTGGTTGAATTCGCTTCTTTTTTTTTCTATCTTTGATATGAAAGCCTCAAATAAACCAGAATAAATAGCGGAAAGAAAACTTTCAGCTTAAATAAACAGAGCGAAATTCATAATTTAAATGCATATTTCCATGGACATTGCTAAATAATCCTCACCAAATTTACTCTTCATTATTTGTTTATCATATCACTTCAAACAAAAATTGCAAATAGAATTAACATTTCTTGATCATGATTTGAAATCAGGACAACGTCATTGGTAGGTGGCTCTCTTACCAAATAAGCTAAACTGACAAGTCTTATATATCTACGAATCTATTCATTATATTATACAAAAGTTGAAGTAATCATCTTCAGTCGGAAGAGAAGTGGGAGTGGAATATGTCCCTGCAGTAGTCAGGCTCTTCTTCTTCTTCTTCTTCTTCTTCTTCTTCTTCTTCTTATTATTATTATTATTATTATTATTATTATTATTATTATTATTATTATTATTATTATTATTATTATTATTATTATTATTATTATTATTATTATTTCACTCTTTGAGTGGTTTACACTGGATTATCAAGTGACAATAAGTCTTGTCTATATTGTTTTCATTTGATAACGTCGATTCTTTCCCGGATTTTCAATTCTTCCATCCTTTATGTTGGGCTCTTTGGTTCCAGATGTTCCAACAACTATGGGCAAAAAATGTTATTTCCACAATAGTGTTTGATATTTGTCCAGCTTTACACGATAACTCAATCCAGTCTTCTGGCCTGGTGTTGTTAATACTTTCCGAATTTCTGAGACGTGTATGTTTTCATTCTCTAAGCCAGGTTCTATGTCCTATAAGTATACGTAGAGAAATCAATAAGCCCATAGCTTAATGATCATTTCATACAACAAATATTTATCTTCATCATGATCTTTC